>VACF01002590.1:0-63897 GCA_006891605.1 Pleurozium schreberi | reverse complement strand
AAWTTWAWTKKTKRWTKRAKWWTTTWAWTTTTYTKRRRAMTTTTTTYCTTCTAAGTTCAAAACATTGAGTTTTAATTATGGTAATTTTTAAAGATTTTCATTTATTTTATTAATAAATATGATTTAAAGGATTTTTTTTGGCCATGATCTAAACATGCTCCAACTTCAAAGACTATAGTGGACGGACAAGAAAATGATGCTYTCWAGGAGCTTTAGAATTTTTCTATCTTTTCATCTTCATTTTTTAGAATTGATTATTGAAGTTTGAAGTGAAAAAAGTAACCTTCAATTCTTCTTTAAGTTAAACAATGCTCAACAAGTGTCTATATACCTATGTTAGTGCTCAATGTACATTCACTTTAACTTATACCATGATATTCATAAATGAATTATTAATTCTTTAAAAAATTATTTATTTTGTATACTCTCTACACTTGTTAAAAGAATAGTTCCTTACAATAAACACCTTCAATCTACATATAACCCCATGCATTACTCTCTAAGTACATAAAAACCTTCTATGTAAATGAGTCACCTTACAGTGAATGGATGAATCATAATATATTGAATAAAAATCAACCTTATTCATAACATGATGCATACACAGTATAAACTCAATTACAACAATGTGCAGTAGGGTACCAATCAAAATGGCGTTTTTGCATTCACAATGTTGTCAACTTTGACACCCTCCCAAAGGTTTAAAAATTGGTTTCCTCCAATGAAATTGTTGTTACAAGATCACCTCTATGTTAATAAATATTGTGCTAATTTCAAGGCCAAAAGATTTACACAAAAAAAGATATTTGAAATCCACCAACATGTGTAGCTTTAAGAAAGATTTCACTGATGCCAACTTTGACACCCTCCCAAGGGCTGCAATCATTTTCTTTTGCCATGAAATTTTTGTCACAAGATCATCTCTATGTTGATAATATGTGCGCCAAATTTCAAGGTCAAGAGATTTGCACACAAAAAGATATTAAAAAATTTACCAACAAGTGTCATTGTAAGAGACAATTTCACCATTGCCACCTTTGACACCCTCCCAAGGGTAGAAACATTGGTTTTTTACCATGAGATTTTTAGTACAAGAACACCTCTATGTTGATAACATATGCAAAAAATTTCAAGGTCAAAAGATTTTTCCAAAAAAAGATATTGGGAATCTACCAACACCTATAGTTGTGAAAAACGATTTCACTATTGCCAAGTTTGACACCCTTTCAAGGGCTGAAAAATTGTTTATTTACTATGAAATTTTTGTAATGAGATCATCTCTATGTTATTGAGATGTCTGACAAATTTCAAGTTCAAAAGATTTTTCCAAAAAAAGATATTGGAAATCTACCAACACCTATACTTTTAAGAATGATTTTTCAACCCTTTGTATAGTGTCATTTTGTGGCTCAAAGTTCAACACGGATGTAAAAAATCATTCTTAAAACTATAGATGTAGAATTTCAATTTTAGAATTCAAATCTTATTTGTAAATATATAGGGAATTTTGTTAAAATGGCGATATTCTCTACACCATTTTTAGACCGCACGGTCTAACCCATCTAGGACAAGTATAGTTTTCAAACCACATAGTCTAAATTGTAAAAGTGCCAAAGTTGCGTAGAATGACTATGACTTTATAAAAAATTCTTGTATATTCATGATATCAATTGTAAATCAAACTTTACAAATTTATTGTAGAAATTTAAAATCTGCAATTTTTGAAAACTTAATAACCAATCGTGGTTGCAAGCCATAGTCATGTAGTTCTTAGACAACTCTTTGTCCACTCWTGCACACTCCATAAGTACTCTTGACTACACTGACAACATTTAGATTTTTGAATCATTTAAGAAATTGTTTAGCATTTGATAATTAAAAAATTTACAAGACCAAATTTTAAATATATGTTTACATATAGAGTCTATTGAAATTGAAAATTTTCAAATGAAAATTATCTAGGAGATATAAAATATTGAAACTTCTCATATAATAGCAATTTATTTGAGAATGTCACCACTTTGAAATGAAAAGATCCAATTCTGTATTTGAATTTTCTCTGTAAAGACCACAAAAATATTTTTACTCATAGCACGTCCAAAAATTTAAATCATCAAAAAAACATGAATTATAATATTAATATAGGAAAATAATGTGTCATCTAAAAAATATGAATTTAAAAATAATTTTACTACCTAAAGATAGAGAAAAATATACTCGATGCTTCAATTTACATATGTTTCTTACGAAAAGAAATTAGAGTTGATGATGCCATTTACAACCTAATTTTCTTTGACATTTTTTAATTTGGAATGAATTGAGGCAATGAGAAAATAGATTAATCTTTTACTAAATTCCTCAATTAAATCATAAAATTATTTGTTTTTCAAAATTTCAAAATTTTCAATGAACGATTTGGTGATCTATCAATCTGCAAAGGTATTTTTTGCAAAATACAATTTAATTGGTGATGATTTGAAAGTTCAAAAATCCTTGAAGACATTGAAAAGTAGCACATTAGTTGTACCCTTTTCTTATTTCTTCAAATTGTTGTTTATAATACATCTATACAAAACTTCAAATCAAACTATGACTTGATATGTGAAGGAGTTGGTTTTGTTATTTCAAGTTCATTTTTAGTGCTTTGAATATTYTCAATTTTGTAACAACATTCAAGTATTTCAAAGTTAGTAGATAAATCAAATTTAAGAATGTCTCAATTTAATAATATTGAATTTACCAATACTAGATATGATTATACTCTATGTATATAATGCTTGATTGCCAGCTCTTCAAAAAAATGGGCTTTAACTAGAGAATAGACCTTTCTTCCTTATTCAATAAACTACTTTTCTAAGAAAGAATAGTGGTGTCTAAGTTCTACTCATAAATGAACCCTTGACATTGGGCAATATACGGCATATGTGTCTTGCAAGGAATTGTGGCATAGGTAGCACCACATTTTTGTCAATCAAAGACACATCTTATTAATCTTACATGCTTAACTTCCAACAATAGTATATCCCAAGAAAATGGTTATCATGACTTTGGAGACTTGAACCCAAAGGGTGTTATTTTAATAAAAAAGGTGTAGAAAAAAATATGATAATTCAACAAAAATGTGGTAAAGCCGATGCATTTACAATGTAGTCAATTCATGATGATTTTGAGATGTGATTTATGGATGAAACAAGGCCACACTACTTGTTCAATTAGAAAAGTTACTCAATTTTGAGATGAAACATACTTGTATACTTTATACTTCAAAATATTTATAGAGCAAAGTCTTCAAAATCATATTGTATCAATAAAAGAGAATTAACTCAAGAATCTATAACAATTAAATGATTGGAAAATCTAAAACTATGCAAGCTACAGACAATTTGTATTCATCCACTGTTCAAATTTTGTATGGTTAGAGGTTCAATTTTTTGTTGACAATTATGGACTTCAAAATTGAGTCGGAGACGGGGGGGTATCCAATTTGAAATCCAATGAAGTTAAGGGTTGCTTTAAACTATGGTGGAGAAGTGCACTGATTGGTCAACAAATTTTGGCCAAGATCAACATGGTTATTTGAAGAATCTAAGGGATGTTGTAGAAGTTGAACAAACAATAAAATATTGCAATAAGAAGTCTTGCGGACAACTTCACGAATTGAAGTCCACCAAATAGGTTCACCAAGAGGAGTTTTGCAATGTGAAAAAGAGGCAAAGAGCAAGCTATTGCTATATGAAATTAAAAAAAGTCCTAAATTGCACAAATGAGATAAACCACAAGGAAAGACAAAAATGAATTTTGGAGTTACCTAGAGGCCAATTTTTTGGTACAAGGGGTTGAGGTTGCCCAAGAAACTTGCCCTCCGGAGAACTCCCCTTACAAAAATGCTCCTACATAAGTAGCCATGTCATTTTTTCATCCATGCTTGAAGTTCACCACCCAACAAGTCTTGCCTATAACAATATAAACCTAATATGGTGAAGAAACAAAATTTCCTCCAATCATAGTGCTCTATTTTCCTACAATTCCTTGATTGGTGTACTTCTCCACTATAGTGTACAACAACCCTAGATTAAACAACAATTGCTTTTGTGTCAAAAAGTTTCAACATGAGGGTCCAATATACAACGGTGTACCACAACCAACTTTCATTTATATGTCTACTATCTTAGTTTTCATTTTATAAATGAATATGGTGTGCCTCATTGAATGCCAAAATGATTATCAAACRTACTTTGTCTCCAAAACCAAGAAAGTGTGTGCAAGTGTTGGTGGACAATCTCTAGGTTTCCGGGAAAAAAAAAAAAAGATTTCCACATAGGTACATAATAGAATTTATAAATGTACAACCACTGTAGATGGCACTTTTAGGCATAGAGCGATTTTGGGGGTACCCACCTTAGTCTTAGAGATTGGCATCGCTTCCCAAGATTACATATCTTCCTGTAACTTTATCACAATAGAATCTCTCTAAATTGTTCCTCTATAAGTCATTAAACCTTTATAAACCAGTGTTGTCAGACCGGTCCCGGACTGGGTCACATTACGAAGGTTGTGACTAAATTTGACCCTCTCTTAGCTAATAAACCTCTGTAAGCCAATATGTCAAACCGGTCCAAGACCGATTGAGTAATAGAGGCTCTATTGTTTAGAGAACAATGTTTTTTGTCCAATGTTAGAGTGGTTTTACTAACACACACTCCAATGCGGCCCAAAGTAAGTTACAAACCAAAACTGACCTGCAGCACGAGCAATCAAGCAAGAAGAAAACTATGGTAGTACTAACGTAGTGTGCCTTGTGCCGTTGCCATAGTCAAAGTAAATGTAAATGCCAATTTTCTAAGTTTTTAATTCACTTAAACTTCAAAATTTGATAACATTCTCGTCGTGAGTCGAAACGCCACAAAACAAAGCCTTTGCACCTTTCCTCACTAAGGGCTTTCTGATAATACCAAGAACATGATCGGGGGACGTTCAGTTGAGGAGATCTCAATTTAACAAATAAAACAAACAAAACAAACATTCTATCGGGCATTCTATCTTAAAGGTAGGCATGCTCTGTCTGGGGGCACTTAGAAGTTCTATAAAAAAGCACGTGCAAACAAAATTTTGGACCCTCTATTTACTTTTTGAATTTTACATAAAATTAAATAAAAAGAATATGAGTAGATTTTGCCTACTTTGAAAGTTTGTATTTTGAATTATTGAAATTTTATTTGTTTATAATAATTAGTTATAAATTTTTGAAGTAAAAATATACACTGTAGAACTAAAAAATAACTTTCACGCCCCTATATTGTATAAGAAAAAATTGTCTAAAAAATGAACAAAAAATTCCTAAAAATAACTCTCTATTGAAAGCTCATTTTGAGTTGAATGTTGATGCAGAGGTCATGTGAATGTCTTCTCTATAAATTTTTGAGTTGAAAAACATGTCATTTTAGTTCATTTTCAACCTCTTCTAAAAATCATTTCATATTTTATTTGAGCTAGAAATTTTTGCAATAGTCATTATTCAATAGTGCTCAAAACTTTAGGTTGAAATTATAGTTTATTAGTAACCACTTGTTTCAGGAGGCTTGTTGTAGTAGAACTAAGTGTCCCCCCTGAGTGCTCTCTAAGCGACCATTTAAGGGCTAGTCCACCATTTTCATAGGTTTCCATAAGCATTAGATGTTTTTTGGACCGTCTAGAAGACTGCGAGTTCCCGGGCTGTGGGAACACATTGGAAACTCTGGAACTCTACCACATAGGCAGTCTGACGTGGCACAGAGACTACCACGTTAGATAATACTAATTAATTAATTAATTATTTTAATGATTTATTAATTATTTAAAAAATATTTTTTTGAAAAAAAAAAAAAAATTTAAATCATTTTTCAGTTTCTTTATACTTTCTAAGAATTCTGGAAAAGTTTTTTTTTTTTTTTTTTTTTTTGAAATTCAAAATTTCAGACCAGTAGTTGCTGGTTCCCTGTGCAGGGAACAGTTTCAGGGAACAGCCCCGAAACAGGCTCTTATGGGGTTGAAAAAACGTCTAATGCAGAAAAAAAATTTAGTTCATTTCCCACAGAAAGAAAAATGGATGTGGAACTTAACACAAGTGGTTTCATATTTTTCTAAGCAATTTTTATTTACTTATGAATTTCCAAAGGTTAGGAGGATAGACACCTATTTATGACCATAGGGCTCTCAAAACCCATCCACGAGCAATTTGTTGTAAAGAGATGGGAGGAAATGGAAAAACAATGATTGGCTCTTGCAAATTAAAAGAATTATTTTTTATTCACTCAATGGTTAATGCAATCCATTTAAGGATCATCCGAGGAATCACCTCATATCCATTCTACAACTATTATATATATATGGGCAATTTCAATGAGACGGGTGCTCAATTTACAATAGACTACTATAGGACGGAGCAAATTAATGTAAGGTAAAACACTCAAACAACTTCAATTCGCTATACCACTTGGGTCTGACTTTTTGACTCTGACATAACAAGTGGGAATACAAAATTCACAATTTGTTGAAAATATAGAGCTTCAATTGCTTTAATTTCTCTTACAAATGATCATGTGCAAAAAAAGAATATATTTTTTTCAACGGAATCAATCATTCCATGGACGGCAAAGCAACTATTCAACTTGCAATGGGCTCATCTCACGTAGGAGACTATATTTGTAGCATGTGACTGTTTATACCATTTGAGTTGATGGCCATTATGTAGCAGTAGTGTGCAATTGAATCTTTTGAATGTACACTATTGATACATAGCGGCACAAATAAAGTGACTTTGGATTGTAGCACAAACACACTCTTACTTTTATCTCAATTTGAATTTATGACAAATGTGTCACAATTAGTGATAGTGTTACAATTATGCAAAATATCTTCAAATGTCATATTCAAGAAGGTCATTCATAAGGATGAGGGGTGAGTGCATATGAATTCTAGTGAGTTTATTATTCCATAATAAAGAGAGAAAATACAAGAATATGATATAATTAATTGATAACTAGAATGAAGCCATTGCAGTGCAAGAACATCAAAGAAGTTTCATGGAGCAACAAGGATTCATTGATGAGATGTTTGGATCTCATTAGGATTTGGTAAGATCAAATGAATGAAAACTTGGGCCAATGAGAACCTTTTGGGGCAAAATCATCACACATCATAAGCCATGTGCATATTTATGATAAAGATTACAATTTCGGGGACCAAAGTTATGAATCAATTATAAATTTCTAAAGTCTAACTCCAACTTTATGTAAGGGCCCATGACCAGTTCCAAGTTGGTCCACTATACAAATATAGAATCAACCCAAATCAGGCGCAATTGAAAAAATTGGGTCAAGGATGCATGGCCGCCCAATTTTAGCAAGTATATCCAATTTTTTGGCACTAAAATATAAGCCATGTAAGTGACAATGTGATGGACTAACTTTCAATATAAAACCGTTGGGTCCAAGTGATGGTCCAATTTGACAATCCAGGCACTCCTATTGGTTGATTTTGGTGGTTTTGAAATCAAGCCAACAATTTGACCCTAATTTATCCCTTAAACGCCAAGCAGGTCACTGTGGAAATCATGAATTTTGATACCGTGAGAATCACTGGTTTAAAAAAATTCAAAAGCAAGTATTGGAAGTCAAAGTATTGTAGAAGATCTTTCCTTTTCACACAAAATTCATAGGACAAATAGTTGCATTTATGTCCTACATAAAAAGATGCTCTCTCATTCATCGACCAAAAAATGGTCTCAAAATGGCCTCGGTGTCCTTCTAGGGTTAAAGTGGTCTGCACTAGCAACTAGTGTGCCATGTGCTGTTGCCACAGGCAAAACAAAAGTAGAAGTAATTTTCTAATTTTTTGGATTCATAAAGACTTCAAAAATCAATAACTTTTACATAGGTCGGAACGCCAAGAAACCAAGCCCGTGCACCCCTCTTCGCCGAGAGCTTTTCGACGGTACCAAGCACGCCACTGGGGGACGCACGGTCCAGGAGATCTCAACRTAACAAACAAACAAACAAAACAAACTAATTTAAAGGATAGACTAGTGTGCCCTGTGCCGTTGCCACATACAAAATGAAAGTAAAAGTAACAATTTTCTAATTTTTGGAATCATAAAAACTTTGAAATTCAATAACTTTCAGCCCGTAGGTCAGAACACCATGAAACAAAGCCCGTGCACCCTTCCTTGCCGAGGGCTTTCCAACAATACCAAGCACGCTACCAGGGGATGCACAGTCCGGGAGATCTCAATGTAACAAACAAAACAAAACAAAACAAACAAACAACTTGATTTAAAGGATAGACTAGTGTGCCTTGTGTCGTTGCCACAACCAAAACAAATTCCACAGCCAATAGTAAATTTTAAAATCTCAAAAATCTCAAAAATCAATAACTTTCTCATTAAGTGTCAAAACATCATAGAACCAAACCTATACACTCCTCCTTGCTAAGGGCTTTCCAACAATACCAAACACGCTATTGAGGGACGCACGGTCTATTTTATAAATTTTTTGACCCAAAAATGACGTAGAAATCAATAACTTTCATGTCATAGGTCAATACTCCACAAAACCAAGCCCATGCATCCCTCCTCACTGAGGGCTTTTCGATGGTACCAAGCACGCCATCAGGGGACGCACGGTCCAGGAGATCTCAAAGTAACAAACAAACAAATTAAGGAAGAATATTCCATGCTAACTTAATGTATAGATGTATAGATTAATGTCACTAGAAACTTTGGACGTCATAGTCGGGGCTACATTGGGGTGGTCTAGCCCCCAGTCTAGCCCTCCTTAGCATTGTGAAAAATGGGCGAGGGGGCTAAAATTTTTGTACCACTAGCCAGGGCTAGGCTTGATGTCTAGTTGGGGCTGAATTGCTTCTTGTGGAAGTCAATGCAAGTCATGGGGGCTGGAATGCAAAGCTCTAGCCCCCACAGCTGTCTAGCCCTCCCCCACAATTGTCTAGCCCGGAGGGCTATACGATCCAAAGTTTCCAGTGTGTATAGATGTATAGATGGAGCAATGAACCCTCTCCACTCCAAGCTTAGGGCCTTACTTTCTTCAGCTCTCGGTGTCTGGTTCTCTGCGTTCGGATCCCATGCCAAGCACCGCCATGCCACGACGTAACCGATCTCCATCGTCACTTTCGCTGGACCATCGCGCGTTACGTTACTTGTCCGGCCGGCTCAGCTACTGTAGTTCTGGACCTCCATGACGTACGTACGTCCAGAGCTTCATTTCTGCGCTGCAGCAGTACGTACGTACGTTACTTAGTAATCGATTCATCAGTACGTAAGTATCCGCCCTACTTCACTTGGAAGATATTCATTCATGATTCAATTCGGGCTTGCTTACTTGCTTGCTCCGACCAGTGGCAGCCTTTGGCCGGGAACATGGTTAACTGATGACTGAGAGCCCGGCATTCTGTCGGGGATGCAGCTTTCTGGTGAGTGGTGGCTAGCCTCAAACCGCAGGCSCGCAGCTGTGAACCAAGTTATACATGTCGTTGAGCTTGGATTTGTAAAATGCTGTTAATCGGTATTCATTTGGTGACAGTACTTGGCTTTGTGACCTGTAAACTGTCAAATTCTTGGACAGCTGTGTGAACTGATTAATGACACGAAAATTGAATATGTGGGTTTTGGTTTTGATCATTCTTCGTATGATAAGTTAGTACAGATTGAACGAGGTTATGCTATGGATTGAGCACTKGTGCTTCTGTTCTGCTTAGCTCTAGATAGATTTTGGGTATCTTTTTTCGTTACTATGTGAGTGAATTTCAAGCAAGTTTATTGCATAGTAACATTCTAGCCGAACCCTTGTTCAGCACCCTTCGAATTGGCATGTCATGAGAATGAATCCCAGACACTTTGCAATGTTGAGCTCATGTTCAATATGAGTTAGATTCTCGAGCTAATGAGCCAGTGTCTCCAGATATGAGGTAGAGCATTTCAGAGCTGAAGGTTTTCTTGATTTGGAATGATTCTCCTCTAAATAATTCGTAGTTGATCGACACTACTCTCAAAATGTGTCATGCCACTACTAGTGAATGCGGTTGTGAGAACGGGTCTCAGATGGGCATGCTCTTTTAGCTCACAATGCTAGGTATGGCCACTACTGTGCGAATGTTGAATTGGCATCTACAATTTCCGGCGAAATATAATGTTCCGTTAATGTGAAGAAATCTACTATGCAATGATTCTAATATGAAGAACTCTAGTCTGCAATTCCACTGGTTTGCCAGAAGTTAAGAAACAAACGAAAATTTGGCTGAACTGCAGAGCCCTTTTGCTAGACTTTGAATGGGTAGTGCTGCATGAACTGTTTGGCATTTGTGTCTCTGGAAAGACTTCATCAAACTATTTTACAAACTACTTGCGTTTTGCAGCGAGACATGTATAGTGAAATCATTAGTGAATTTGCAGCTAGAGCCGGATGCTCGCATGTCTCGGCAGTTGGATATGATTTAATTTGGAGCCAGAATCTTTCAAGGGGCTTCTTGGAAGAGCTAGATCTTCAGCGTGCCACAACCGAATCTGGTTCAGGTTTGTTATGCAATGCTCACATGTATTTCTACTTTATCATGTGTTTTATCATGTGTTTATTTTAGACTTCTCCAAGAGACTATAGACAGCATCTTTTAAGATAAAAGAGAATTTAAAGTCTTTGTGATTCACTAGTCCTGAGGCCTCTCTCTATGATCGTGCAGGGGCTTTCATGTTCACGATCATTGTCATCATGTCAGGAAACCTCTCTATTAAGGGGAATGATGCATACATGGTGAATTTCGTTAAATTGGCTGTATTCTGTGCCCTTTTCATGAAATGTTGTGTCAATTTAATGGAGTGTTGTGCACTTTCTTTCACACTTTGCACCATTTTAATGGAATGTTGTGTCAATTTTAATGAAATGCTGCGCCATTTTACCGCAATACTGCCATTTTAATGAAATTCACCATAGTATGTATTATCATTATTGTCGTCAACTGAAGAGTCCCTCTGTAGCTGATAGGGAAGCCTCTGTGTGGTCATGGCGTGCTTGTCATCCACGACAATTGCCTCAAGCTGGAAAATCTCATGGTGTACATGGAGTAGCCACCTGACCTCGCTTGCTCTTTGGAGCATCACAATCTTGTCCTTCATTAGTGTCATCAATTACGGGTCTTTCAAGAAATCAGATACAGCCATTAGGGATATGGTTAGGTCTAGTAACATTAGGGTTATGGTTATGATATTTCATTGTATCACATGAAATTTCATAATTACACTACACCTTGTAGACGGTGTAAGTCATACTGAGTTGCGCAATGGAAGGAAAGCTGAACCAAATGCTCAAACTGTATTTTTTTTTGGCAACATAGCAATTTTCAGCCCACTACAAGTGGGTTTTTATTTTTTTGCTTTGAAATCTGCACACAACATTTTCTCCAGGAGTACCTTTAACCCCTCCCCGCCTAAAGTCCAAACATATGTAAAAACATCCTTGCTTTTCAAGTGCTATAAGTCTACATTTTAATGAGGTATGAAAATCTTAACTGTGCAATTTTGTAGTGTGCATGTTGTAGATTGTGTGTAGAATTGGATAATTTATAAACGTATAAACTACCGATAGTATATTAAATTCGTTCCAAGAGAGAATGTCAAGTAGGGAAATGTTTAGCCAATCAAATTCCTACTAGGTAGCACAACCAATAGACATTAAATTGCATAATCTAGCTCTAAGCCTAATTGCAATCTGCACTCCACTCTTAAAGGCCACTAGGGTTAGGAACTCTCATATTTTATCCCTTTTTATCTTTCTTTTCATTTCTTAAGCTTTTATTTATTTATTTCGTCCTTTGAATACATATTTTCTTTTATTTCTTTACTCCACTTTGKCTTTACAGGCATCTGCTTAATCTTCCGAATTGGCTCTGCTACTCCTGGCTCAAAGTCTCAAACTCCTAATTGGACTCGCTGCTCARCGCTTAATTCTTTCAAACTCACTCTCAACTGCTCCACTGCATGATGCTTCCAATTTGCTCTAAGATTAACCAACTATTTTCAAATTGGTTCTATTCACTCAACCCTATATACTGGATTAAAATTTTAAAGGATTCAAATTGATCATCATACTCACATTTCTCATACATATAACTCAAATATCTCCGAAATTGACTTATACTTTTATACCTTCAAATTCACTCAACAACAAATAAGCATTGCAGCACACAACAAACTGATTCAACATACACACAAATCCAAATTGATAGCACAATACAACATTACACACATCCAATACGCGACAAATTTCCAATTTGACAATTCTTCATTTCATTATAATCCGCAAGATTTACAATTTGTTGAACACACAATTCCAATAGGATTTCAGTCATTCAAAGTTTACTTATCCTCATTACAGACAGAACTATTCCAATTCGCATTGACACTGTTTCAACGCTACCATGACACACACACACAAAAAAAAATATAGAAAAGCATCCAAATTGGAGGTTGGACTTGCACTCACACTCAGCTCAAGTGCGCCCCAAAATTGGTTTCCACACTCACCTAATAGGCCGGCCTCCAAAAGAACGACCCCAATTGCCGTCCAACCGAATTGGCCAAGCCACCTAACAAGATCTACTCAAATTGGAATCTCACCACTTAGTCACTACCAAACACCAAAACCAACTAGGCTATTACGCTATTAGGCCAAAAACAGTGCAAAACTAGCACATTAATCTCCAAATTGGTAAGACACTAGCCAAAAACCTTACAGTTGCAAAAAGTAGTAAAAACAACCAAAAGTGGTATGTTCTATGCTATCTACATGGTGTGAAACAAATTTGGGGTCATAAGACCATATAGATTGAAAGATTAATACAATGTTTTAGTGTTGAAAAAAGATGTTGAAATTTTCTTGAAAACACATTTGGAGGTGAAATTCAAATTCGAAACTAGTCAAATGAAAACACTTTACGCTACAAAGTGATTCAAAACCAAAAGACAAACACTTTGGTGAAAAAAAATACCATTCAATTGACTCATTGTGTGAGCAAAATTATTTTGAAATGTCAAAAAACAGTGAAAAAAGTAGCAAAAAATCATGTGTATGGCTGAATCTCCCTCTACTAAAATGATTCTTAATAACTCATTACCTCTTGGATGGATATGAATTTTTAACCACACAAACTAAACTTGTATGCAAAACTTTTTTAACAAAAACGATTGAAAATGGCCAATGTATGAAGTTATAAGCCACAAAAGTTCATTCTAAATCAGAAATGTATGGATTTTGAATTTCAAATGACTCCCAAACATTCAAAACAACTTGGATTGACAAGAAAATCTCACCACAATAACTAGACCTTAAGAAAAACAATACTCAACAAATTTTATTGAAAATAAACACTTGATGAAAAAATACAAGCCCCTGAAGTCGCAACCATAAGAATGCAATGTGGTGAACACAACTTGAGCTTGTGAACTTCAAATGGCTCTCAAAAACTCAGTACATCTTGGATTGATCTGAAAGTTTTATCACTGAGACTAGACTAATATGCGCAACTTTTCCAATAAGTTTTACTGAATTTGGACTTTGAATGCAAAAGTTACAGCACTTTGAATTTGACTGTTAGACTATGTGAGGACACTTATTGTCCGCTCCAATGGTGAGGGATTTCAAGCCCAACAATTTTCATAACTTCTTACTACATAGTTAAGAAGTTATTGTATTCTATTGCTCATCGGGCAACTTAGGTAGCAAAAAAAATTCTTTAAAAATTAGTTTTCAAAAAAATAAAAAATTTGAAATTGGTTCTTTAGATTTATATCTAAGTGGAAAGCTTTGAATCATTCTATTTTAGTCATTGAGTCAAAAGTTGTGAGGAGTTTTAGTTTGGGGTAGTTTGTGGGTAGTAATACTATCCCTACTCTACAAAAAAAGTTTGAAATCAATTATTTAATTCAATTTTTAATATTTTTGGAAAACCAAAAAAATAATAGGTGTGAATTGTTTACTACAACATTTTAACCATTGGGATTGGCATTTTTCAATTCCATAAATAAATTGCTTACAATTTAGTATTTTGAGTCATTTTCTACTTCTTTCTACTTACTATTTTTTTCCTATATGTTGTACAATTTCAAATGATTTGAAATTTTTCAAGCATGGAACCAACTTGCCTTGAAGAATGAATCCAAAGAGTAACCACCATTTTGGACATTTTTACATACAAATGTGACCTTGTGAAATAGAGCAGCTACCCAAATTTTTTGTAGGGCCAAATAAATGATTTTTGTCAATTCAAACGCTAATATCTTGCAATCTACATGGTGGAGAATTCTGAATTTTTTTTCTACATTGTTTCAAACCAGCGTATTGCAAGATCCTATGGTTACATGTGTCAAAAAGTGTTTTTCTAAAATTTGTTACTTGTATTAGAAATAGCAATTCTGGAGTATATTTGGTGAAAACAGAGTCAAAACCATTTTGGNATGTGTCAAAAAGTGTTTTTCTAAAATTTGTTACTTGTATTAGAAATAGCAATTCTGGAGTATATTTGGTGAAAACAGAGTCAAAACCATTTTGGAATTAAGGGGTTGTGACTTTAAAAGTAGAACACATGTCAGATTCCACCAACATTCCTTTGTCATGGAAGTGCACCACGGGGTTCTAGTGTTCAACTATGTCAATTTGAGAGTCAATAAATGAATCTGCTAGATTAATTTAATATGTTGTTGATCCTATGTTTAATCAATTTTGTCTATAAAGGAAAACAACCCGAAAGAGGTCTCGATTATCTTCAATTGTAGGGGCAAAGATATATTGTAGGGGCAAAGATGTAACATGTGCCTATTGCAATTTACTTAGTACATTCTATGCAATACACTCATCTAGCTCAGCTACCCAATGCAAACAAGTGCATTGCATGTTTTATTTATTCTGTACAAAGCTAACGAAGGTGTGCAACATAAACCTCTAAAAAAATGATGGCTATGTAGAAATAACATCCTTCTTGACTATTGTGGCTAGCCTTGTTGTTTCTTGTAACAAAACTCTATATTTATGTTACAAAGTCCATTATTAGTTCCAATATGATTGCTAGGTTCTTCACTCATTAGAAGTTGCTTAAAACCCTACCTCAAGTCAATGAAGATACATTCACATSTGGAAGCCWAACTCAAAATCTAKTTATTATTGCATYATAGCTSCCAAGTGGTATGAAAAAACAATGCACTAGGCATTGAGCAAGATTATTTTTTCCTTCACAACTAGCTAGAAGGGGGGCTTGAATCAACATAGTTTTGTTAACAACATTTAAAAAAAAAATTGTTGTCCAAATCAACAAAAATGGACAATAGTTTTTAGTAGAATATTTACCGATACAACGTGATTGAATCAACTAAATTGGACAACAGATTTGAGTTCAATTTTTTTTGTTTTGGACTATGCTTTTCTACTAGTGTAGAATGGGGGGATTGAATCAATATAGTTTTGTTAATATGTGTTGTTATTAAATGTCTAAACTACCAAAATGACACATTCATCAACCTTGTTTGGGCAATCAACATAGATTTCATGAACATAGATGACTTAAAAATGTTGATTTTTGATCAACATAGATTGCTTGAAAATGTTGATGTGGCAAAAGTTATGAGATTTTAAATTAGCGCTATAATATCTATTTTTGAATCCCTTGCATATGTGCAAGATGAAGGGGGGTGGGGTGGTTAGGGGTGACAATTAGGCTTCATTGTTGATTTAATGAGGTCTTGGGGTTCAAACCCCATTAGTTTTACTTGCTATAATGTTGCAGTTGGCTGTAGTTGATGTGGCAAGTTTTGAAGATGACCCAATTTTGATGATGTGGAAGTTGTCTTAATTGGCACAACACATTCATCGTACATGGCATAATCAACAGAACTATGCTAAAAAGTGTCCAAATAAAGTTGTCTGAATCTACCATGTTTATTGTTGGAGCAGACATCAATTTTTCTAGTATTGCTTGAGCCAACTTTCTCTTCCCCATTAGGACTTCATTGAAGTGAATTGATACATGTATTGACTCCTTTTTTAAGGTCATAGTATATTTCATACTAGCTATTGTGAATCACCATGTTGGTTTACCTTTTATAAAATAAAAATGTAACATTATGCATGAATTTCCAAGTCTAGAAGTGTTAGTACTCCAAATTAAATTACAACCACTAATTAGGAAGTTTCCAGTGTATAGGAATACGACTGTTGGGAGGTTAGGGCAAAAATTTAGAATATGTAATCATAAAAAAATGAGGGAAAATTCTAGGAAAAAAAAATAGGAAATTTAGAAAGGAAAGATTGTAAGCAAGATTTGATTGTGTAGCCAAATTAGGCAAATGATAAGATGACAATAAAATGAAAACTTAAAAAAGCAAAAGCAAAATGAAAAGAAAATACTCCCGGTAAAAGATTGGATTAGAAATACTTTATAAACCAAAAAAATAAGAAACACAAAAATACAAAAGTAAATGAAAAACATAAAACTACATGTATAAAATGAAACTAGAATCAAATTGCAAACTGAAAAAATATAAAATATGAAAAATGAAAAAGTGAATAGAAACAAAAGACTAAAAGTAGAAAACGAAACTAAAACTAAATTGAAAACCTTCAAAATAATAAATAAGAAAAAATACAAAAGAAGATAATAAAACTAAAAATACTACTTGAATATTAGAATAGTAAGGAAAACACTGTAATAGATTTTTTTCCCCTAGTAATTTAGAAGTCTTACAGTAATTTAGGGGCCTTAACCCCTGAAGTTCTTTGGCTATGTTTTCACCAAAAATGGTCCAAAACTGCCTTTTTTTAGTACTAAGGTAGGAGGTCCATAAAGCGCCCATCTAAAGGCTGAAGCTGAATTTTGGCAAGGTAAAACTGCTTGAAATAATTTTCAGTAAATTTTCCTTGAAAGACAAGTGGACTTGACATTTAACCCAAGTCATTTCATATTTTTTGGAGCTTTGGGGAATTAGTTTTGAATCTTTGAAGTTGCAAAAAAGTGCATTTCAATGGGTTGTAAAACCGACCACCTCCTCAAATGTAGACTGCTTGTACATTGGAGATTACAAAATGTACCTCAGGAGCATGATTGGTTTTAGAACCTGCTCCATTTTAGGATCTCCTACCTTAGTATCAAATATTGGGAAAAAAACATTTTTGGACACATGTAACCGTAGGATCTTGACTTATTCTAGTTCATAAAGACATGGAAATATTTTCAAAATTTTTCACCATGTAGATTGCAAGATTTTTGCTTTTGAATTGACATAAATCATCTTTTTAACCCTGCAAAAAACAGGGCAGCTGCACTTTGCAAGCTCACTTTTGCATGGAAAAATTCCCAAATTGGTGGTGCTTCTTTGGATTTATGTTTCAAGTCAAGTTGATCACATGATCAAAAAAGTTCAAATCATTTGGAGTAATTCAACATATAGTAAACAAATAGTAAGTAGAAAGAAGTAGCCAATGGTTCAAAACACTAAACTATTCATAATTTATTTTTGAAATTGAAAAATATCAATCCCAAAGGTTGTAATGTTGTAATAAACAATCTACACCCAATGATTTTGATTCTTTTCAAAAATATTAAAAATTGAATCAAATAATGGGGTTCAAAGTATTTTTGGAGTGGTTAATCCATAACTACCCTCAAACAAAAAATCCTCATAACTTTTGACTCGTTGATCAAAATGTAATGATTCAAAGATTTTCACACTCATATAAATTTAGAGAATAAATTTCAAATTTCCATTTCTAAAAAAAAGTGATTTTTTCAGATTTGCTCGGACTGCCCAAGTTGAGAAAGAAACAACATATTATGCAATAACTTTTTAACTATATAGTCAAAAGTTATGAAAATTGGAGGGCTTAAAGAAATTCCTTGTCCACATGTTGTGTGAAAATTTCAAAGAGAAATAATAACATCTCTAGTCACATATACCTACCCAAAATATCTATGTTGCTAAAAAAGGCTCCTTGGTCCTTTAGGGATTAACATTAATGTAGCACAATTTACACTAAACTAGTAGGTATATAAAAATTTTGTGCGATTTGCACTAATTTGGTGCATTTCGTATTAATTTAGCAAATTAACAAGAAATTAGGGGTGGATGAAAGTAGCTAGGCAAAATTAATCCATTAGGAAGTTGGATATAGGAAAAAATAGGGCTTAGAGCCCCCTTTCTTTCTCTCTCTCAAGTTTTTGGTGCGTTTTTGGAGAGCATGTTTTTTGAAAGAATTTTTAGTATGTTATGGGTATTTAAAGCATGAATTGTGAGCGATTGTAGAAAGAAAACATAGAGGACATTTGTCAAGTAGGTTCATTTGTTTTATGAGCAAAATGGGTGAAAGATARAGGGTTATGGAGGTCAGCTGCCACTTCAAAAAATGATTGCCAATTTTCGCCGGCCATAGGTGGTAGCAAAAGATTTGGCAAGGTAAAATAAGATAAATTTTTTGTAGGTGGTAGATCTATAAGTTAGCCTTCTAAAAAGCCAAGGCTCAATGAATTTAGAGATTAAACAAGGATGAGACGTCCTATTTTATGCAAGGAGGTTAGTTGCTGCTTCAATTGCCTACTCTCAACTTTGGCTGGTGATATTGGGAGAACAAGTTGGAACAAGATGAAATTTAGAAAGGCGGTACACCTTGAAGCTAGCTTTCTAATAAGTCTAAGCTCACCTTATTTGAGGGTTGGATGAGGTGGTGGTGGCCATTCTAGTGAGAGGTGATATGTTGCTATAGTTGCAATAATAGTCCATTTAATGGACACTATATGTAGAGTGTGTGATTAGGTTTTTTGAAAATGCATTTGAGAGATATAAAACTTAAAAGAAGACCTCAAAAATTCCAAAAAAATTCAAATTTTTTAAAATGCATGGATATATTTTTGTCTATATGAAAAGCTTTGATTCATTCCATTAGAATTAGTGATGTGAAAGTTATATTGAACTTCTTGTTTTGTAACAATGATAACTAATATTCTTGAGAGAATAATGTATTGATTTCATTTTTGAGCTTAATGTTCATAATTTCCAAGAAGCAAAAGGTCCACAAAGGTTTGAAGTCTTATAATTTAGTCACTTAAGGTGCAAAAAATATCTATTTTCTTCACCTTAAACGCAAGTATCATGCACCTATGTGGTCAAAGTTTTTGAAATTTCTTCTACATATCCTTATAGAAGTTTAGTGCCAGATCCTATACTTAGATATGTAGGACAAAACATTTTTAAAATTCTTTTATGCATTGCATTAGAAATGGCACTTTTGCGTGTTTTTTGATGAAGAAAGGCTTTGGGACTTCAACAATTATGTTAGTTGGATGAAAAATGCACAATTTGGAATGACTGGTGTCTTGGAACTTGTATACTTGGTAGATCAATTGTCCATTTCTATTCAGTGCCTAATTCCATCATCCTATATTTGGCTCCAATTCCATCCAAACCATCATCTAAATTCGTTCATTTTTTGACAAAATCTATGCATTTAGCCTCTAAATGCCCTAGGGGACTAAAAGTATCTTCACAGTCTAAAAGTGCTATTCAAAGTGCTTGTAACTTTTGCATCCAACGTCCAAATTCAATGAAACTTGTTTGATAGTCTGAGATATGTTTTCTGCTTTTTGTGGTAAAATTTCATTGCAATCCAAGATGTACAACTGTTTTGGGAGTGAATCAAAGTTCTTAGGTTCAATTTGAGTTTATCAAACTGCATTTGATGGCTGCAACTGCGGGGGCTTGTGTCTCCTTCATCAAATGTTTGTTTTCAATAAAAATTCGTTGGGTTATTTTATCCTTGAAGTCTAATTACTGTGGTAAAAATTTCATGTCGAACCATGTTGTTTTGAATGTTTGGGAGCAATTCGAAGTTCAAAATCTGGACATTTTTGGATTACAATGAACTTTAAAGGCTTCTTCTTCATACACTGTCCATTTCCAATAAGTTTTGTTGGAAAAGGTTTTGATACTAGTCTAGTTTGTGTGTCTAAAATTTCATAACAACCCTAGTAGGTACGAGTAATTGAGAAGCATTTTAGTAGAAGGATGTTGAGCCATAGATGTGTTTTCCACAACTATTATTGACATTTCAAATCCATTTTGTAGACACAATGAGTCAATGGAATGATATTTTATTTCACCAATGTGATTGTATGCTAGTTTTGAAGCACTTTTTAGTTTGAACTTTTTTCATTTGAGAAGGTTGAAAAATCAAACTTGATCTCCAAATGTGTTTCTAGGAAAATTTTACCATCTTTTTTCAACACTAAAAATTTATAATCTTGCAATCTATGTGGCCCTGCATCTTTTTTCAACACTAAAAATTTATAATCTTGCAATCTATGTGGCCCTNTTTTCAACACTAAAAATTTATAATCTTGCAATCTATGTGGCCCTGCATCTTTTTTCAACACTAAAAATTTATAATCTTGCAATCTATGTGGCCCTACATCTTTTTTCAACACTAAAAAATTATAATCTTGCAATCTATGTAGCCAGATGACTCCAAATTTGATTCATGTCATCTACAACAAGTACACTACAAGATTGAATGCTTGAGATTTATATACCTTAGTGACATTTAGACCTATAACACTTCAAAAACAATGATGTTTTTAAACCTAAAAATGCTTTGGGCCTTTAGGGATTAATGCCAACTAGGGATAATATGTCAATCCTTTAATGGTGAACACTTAAGTACCATTAAATAAATAGGTGAGCAATTATGGGTTTAGGGCTTGTCAATTATGTGAAAGCTGCCCAACCTCTGCAAAACCGGGCCTCAATGTCTACCTTGGATGAAAAAAGTTTCCATCCTTGGTACTAGGGCTTTTGTTTTTGGCTTTCTTGTGCTAGATTGCACCAAGAAAAGATAATTTGGCTAAAAAATGGCAAAAAAATTTCAAGTTTTTTGCCACAAAAGTTTGAATTGATAAAAATTCTTGGATGAAACTGCCATATTGTGGATGAAAACAAAAATTTGGACATGTAATATGTGCTAATGTAATATTTTCTATCTAATCTGTGGATGAATGTTGAAGTTGAGAGCACCACATCAAGAAAGTACCCCCTCATTGAAACAATACTCTTTTAATGGGTTCACAGTCCAACTTTGAAAATGTACTGTTGTAATACAACATTAGTACTAATGTAATGGTTTTTCCAAGGGAGGCATTCTAGTTGTATGTATTAGTACTGATGTTGTACTACAACTATACATTTTCAAAGTTGGACTGTGAGCCCATTGAAACAGTACAACATTAGTACTAATGTAATGGGGTGTTAGTTCCCGATGCAGCCTATAACATTTTATATGGCCACTTTGGCACTCATAAAAAATGAAAAAGAAAAGCCCTGCAGTGGGTACCTTCTGAGCTGCTTACTGAGTGTACGTCCATGCTTTTTCTAAAGGGGAAAGCGTTCCACATGTGTACTTCAGTTCTACATGTGCAGTACCTTGTACACATGTGAAACGCTTAATTGGGACTCCCACGGTAATTTTGTGGCACTTTTACTAGCTATCAACATAGGGTAGCAAGAACTCATCCCAAACAGGCATAAGCTTAGATGGAAGGCCACTGAAAGTAATCACATTCATTGCCATTCTGCATGTTTGGAATGAATAACATAGAAAGGTTCATGTTGTTTTAACTTATATAAGTTAGAAAGGATGTAGATTAGGCACTTTGTACATGTGTTAATTTATTGAGCATCCTATTTTAGCTATCTTTTGAATCCAAAATAGTTTATTACTTCAATCATTCTACATTTGAAGGAAAATCGACGCATATCCTTTTTCATAGGTATAATATACGGATGATTTAAACCACTTTCATGCATTTTTAGTACACTCAAAAACAACATGGCATCCTTCTATCCAACAAAAGCAAAAATTCAATTATTTTGATGGCATTCTAAATGAGAGACGTATCCTAGTATCCCTCTTAGAAGTAGAGTAAGTTAAATCATAGACATTGGGAACTTGTACGGACCTACAAGTCAGGGGCCAAGTTTCTACAGTGATCTCCAAGTGGTGGAAAAAAAAAAAAAAAAATTCCCATTTTTTTGCAGCTACAATTGATTATTTAGACTCCGTAGAAAATTTGCAAAAAATAAAGCCAAGTTGGTGATTTACGATGCATTCCAACACCACGTCGACATGGAGAAAGGAAGTCGGTGCCAATGGGAGCAGTGGCCGAAGCACCTGAGCTTCGAACAGGTGTCGCCGGTCAATTGGGACCGGTCAAGCTCTCGGACATTCGGACCGGTTCATGCTTTTAGGGTTTCCCGGTCGTCGTCTTGGCATGAAAACCAGAAGATCCCCTGGGGCAGCATTGCTTTTGTTAGACATCGACAAACCTTATCAATGTCGCAGGCTCGTAGTATAGGTACCGTAGTTTAATCGCTCCATAAACTAATCTTCTTTTTTACCTCCACACATTTCTGGCGATAGTCACGTCGAGGAGCATCACATTTGTTCAACAGATTGATGTTTAGTTGCAGGAAGATGATGAGTTCTCTGGTGTTCTCTTGCCTTCTCCTGCTCGGTTTCGGTATCAACTCCGTTATCACCACAGCGCTCTCTCTTATTATTCCTCGCAGTTCTTAACTTAATTCGTCCTTTTGTTGTCCGAGATTATCCGCCACTGTTTGTGTGCCTACTTGAGATTGAATATAGGCAGGATATTGCAGTGGTTGGCTGGAAGACGAGGTTTGTCCCGTCCGAAACGGGCGTTTCCGGGCAGGTTCCGTGGACTCGGGGATGGGATTGAGTATTTCCTGACTTCCATGATTGGATAAGCAACACATGCTTTGTGCCTGGGACTGAACACGAAGAAATTCGTGTACGATTGGAACCGCGACCAATTGTACATGTTGACGGTGTCATCATAATATATTCTGAGCACTGGTGGTCGACCCTTGGTGGGACCAATGATTCATCCCTCTGACAGCGGAATCTGTGAACGCTGGAGCGACTACTGTGCCACAAGTGCCAGTGTGCTGGAGAGTGTCTGATCCTTCGTCATGTTGTCGCACCTTCAGCACGGRATTATCCGGATATTTCTGTCCTCTCTTTCATTTTTTGCCTGGAATTCCTAGCTAGTTTGGGCGGTTTCGTTCTTCCGTTTTGATGTAAGGAATGGTACGAAGGAGTTTTCCCCTTGTCATGTCTGACGGTTTTTAAAAGACTGTTTCGCTCCGTATTCTCGACGCTTTGAACGATAGGAATTTKACGGGGATCGTAAATTCCTCTTTGGAGGGGTTATTCTCATGAAGCGTGAACTGCTGACAGCTTTCTCTTATCGGTTCTGCTTTCGGTACCGATTGTTTTATTCAWGCTAAGCAACGTTTGAGTTGAAGAATTCGCTGCAGCAGCGACTCTTTCACATACATTAGGAAAATAATGGCGGACCGCTACTTCCCCAACACATTGAGCGATTATGTCGCCCCGTTGCAAATCGGTGACGAAGACTCGCATGTACAAGCTGAGGCAGGAGATGTTATGCTGAAGGCTGCCATTGCCTTGAGAGATGAGGTATGCTTCTATCTCGGATGTCATGTTTTTACGTCAAATGGTTCGCCTTGATCATCGTAGTTTGCATAAGGTAGCGTTTTTGGAAGCATTGTGTATCTGAAGCGTGTTTCTCGGCTTGTTGACGACTGTTGCCATTGCCCAAGTGATTGSTAGTCCCGGTGATTGCTGTAGAGAGAGCCTCTAGCATGCGAAATGAGCTCACACATTTGCTTTTGTGATCAATCAATTTATCGGTTCTGGAGAATAAGCCCTAGTATAGACACGCCATTTGTACACAAAACTTTGCTGCGGCATGCCCAGGCTTTATGATAGCCCAGGCTTTATGATATAATACCTCGCAAGCATATCCATTTGATGTGGCTGGAAATCTACCTTAGCTAATAATGGTCGACTTAGTAGACCAGGGGCAAGTCAGAGTTGGATTGATTCAAGAGCTTGCTTAATTTGCAGATAACGATTGACGSTCAGCTTTGGGAATACCTGGGCTCTTAGAAGGCTTTGTTGCATGATTGCAGGTTGTGCAGGCAACATGGATACGGCATGGACCATGTGTGTCGGACCCAACTTTGTACGTGGGCATGCTGGGAACAGCATTTTTGTGCTTCAAGATTTATGAAACAACGGGACGCGAAGAAGACCTTGACCTATGCTGCGAAATTGTCGATAGCTGTGCAACTGCGGCTGAAACTATGAAACAGTATGGCTTCTCCAAACTTACAGACAAGGCTTGAGCGAGTAAATGCAGGCCTGTGGAACTACTGGACAAACTCATTTTCTTCTTAATTTGACTCCTCAYTGCTTYGTGTTAGTTGATTAATAGTTCATTGGTGACACTTCAAGTTAACAGATAAGGATCTACGAACGGGCTTATTTCTTAGGCTATTATTCCAACATYTAATTGTTAACMTGTTTAGGTTAGGGTTCAAAATGAGATCAGTTCCATTGTGCAGATATTCGTGAAGAAGGGCATCTTAGGTCAACACTTTTCTGACGCAATGGAACAGGTATGTTACATTTTTATGCGGGCAGCCAGGGATTTATGCTCTAGGAGCAGCAGCTGCCAAGTGCAAAGGAGACCAGCAACGTCTCGATCGGTATCTTGGCCTCTTCAATGCGGTACCTTTCTATTGGCTCCAAAAAAATTTAGACAGAACTTCCCAGAAATTTTATTTGTGGTATTTTCTTCAAAGTCGTGTTTTTACAAAACCTTTTGGCCATAAWCATGTTGAGACTTGASATGTGTGCTWCTGGACTTTTCTCTCGCTGTAATTTGAGCAATTTCTGATAAATTCTCTCTTTATTCATTTCCTAGAATGTCCTGAAACCTGAATATTCTGAGGCTCATCCAGGATACTAGTGAGTATTTTTCGATTCAAGACATCAAGCAACTACATCTTTCTAAGACTTAGTTAATAGACCAAAGTTTACCTCAGCTTAGAAAGTGTAGATCGATTTTCTTTTGAAGATTGCTTTTTTGATGAGTCAGTAGGAGCGTTGATTTCTTGGGATTGCAGTTGATTGTCGCCGATGTCATTCTGAAATTTATCTTTGGCATGTAGAAATGATTAGCGTCATTGTTAATGACTCTTGTAGATTGCGGAGCAGAGYGTTCTTTCTGTCGGACCGGGACAGGGTGGCCTGGGCATGCCCTATGAGCTTCTGTATGGACGAGCTGGATTTCTCTGGGCTGCACTTTTTGTGAACAAATATATTGGCGAAGAAACCATTCCTTCGAGCGTAACGGTTCGTTTAACACATCTCAATCCCATCCTCGCTCCTCTCAGTCCTAGACTCACTGGAAACCCTCTTACTAGAAATAAAAACTTTTGCAGAGCGAATGTCAAATAGTAGGCAAGTKAAGAATATTAATTTTAACAGCGGCACGTGCCAGTTGTATTGAATAAATATTGAATAAATTTACAAGAAACCTGAGTGAGTAAAGTATCAACCTCGAGATTTGAACCAATGAGGCAATTCAGACTTTGTGGAATGTAGTCTTTAATTTTCAGTRTTCCAACTGATCACGCAGAGCAAATCTAATAAGACCCGTGACATGCACKCAGGGCCCTGTAGTTGATGCCGTTCTAGCGGCAGGAAGAGCTGGAGCTTCACACACACAATGCCCTTTGATGTATCAATGGCATGGAACGCGGTACTGGGGAGCAGCACATGGTCTAGCTGGTATCATGCATGTTTTGATGCACTTCCCTCTCAACCAGGAGGATATGGATGATGTGAAGGGAACTTTACGCTACATGATCAAGGGCCGATTTTCAAGTGGCAACTACCCKTCAAGTGAGAGTAATACAAGCGACCGGCTTGTCCACTGGTGCCATGGAACCCCCGGATTTGCACTAACTYTTTGTAAAGCTGCTCAGGTACGTGATTTTGAACTGTGGTATTTGTGTTGAAATATTTAGGTCTTTTGTGTCTCGCTGATTACAACTGGATTAATAWTGTGCAATGCGTATCTTCAACAGACGAGATTGCCTCACACCATCCTTGGTTTGCAGGTTTACCCYGAGTGTGAAGAGTTTCGGCTAGCTGCAACAGAGGCCGGGGAGGTTGTGTGGAAGCGAGGTTTGCTGCGACGGTTAGGACTTTGCCATGGCATCAGTGGGAATGCCTATGTGTTCTTATCTTTGTATCGATTATCCGGAGACAAGCAACATCTCTTCCGGGCCCAACAATTTGCTAACTTCATTTGCAAGAACGGGAAAGAGCTGATCGCTTCAGGGGAATTGCATGGCGGTGATCATGGCTACTCTTTGTTTGAAGGATTGGCTGGAACAGCCTGCCTGTGGATGGATTTGACGAAACCCGATTCTTCAAGATTTCCTGGTTATGAGCTCTAATTTGTCTAGCATCTTCAACACGCCACGCATGCCAAGTTTTGTCACTGGCGAATGGTTGAACGTGCTTTACCTGCGTGCTGAACTCTTCTCTGAAAAAACACCCCTCTGAGAATTCGGCCATGGAAGTATCTGGAGGGGCTGAAAACATTCTAGTGATGATTTGCAATCATCTGTTGTAGCTGTCTAAGGTGAGAAAGTGGAGCTGCCTCTTGATTTCGTAACGACCATCGGAAGGAAACAGGCTGCAGCTGAACGTAGATATGATATCTGCTGCATTTTAAGCAGTTGTGGATATTCTTTGTATCTGCAGGCTGGGACTTAAGGTCAATAGATTTGGAAATATTGCATATGACGCTCTTTGTCTCACTAGTCCGGAGGTTGGAGCGATTAATAGAGAAATTAAAAATATTCTTGGGTGCTTCCAAGCTTGAAAAAAGGTTAAGAGAGTCCTTTATGACATTCATTTAAGACTAATGRCGTTGACAACTAACAAATGTTAACCCTTTAAGCTTTAACCCTTAATCCCTAGAGGACCAAGGCCATTTTCCTGCAAAAAACACACTCAAAACTGCCATTTTTATAGCAAAGAGTAAAAAAACTTGAATTTTTTTTTCCACATTTAACCGTAAGATCTTACACCTGACTATTATGAGAATATGTGGTAAAAATTTTGAAAATTTTGATTGCACAAATTGCAAGATACCTGCGTTTAAAGTGAAAAAAAACAGGTTTTTTAGCACACTGTAGGACTAAATTATTTGACTTGGAAATTTCTTAACTTTGATTTTTTGCACTACAAAGTTTTGAGCTATAAATCTTTACCATGGAGAATTGAGTTGAGAGTCTAGGAAAAAATTTTAAAAAATAATAAAAGCATAAATTTTAGTCTTTGAAGAATTGTTAAGTAGAAGTAGGTACAAGATAGAAGAAAAATCTAAATTATTAATATCTTCAAGATGGAATTAAAAGGCACTAATCCCAATGGTGAGATTGTTCTAGGAAGCAAAATAAACCATGTGGAACTATTTTTTTTGAAAAATTGTGAAAGTTGCATTCAAAAATGAATCCAACAAGATGCATTCAAAAAGATGCTTAGATTGCCCCAAAAAATAAGATTGTCCGTAACTTTATCATAACAAACCCATATGGAAATGAATCAAATCTTTCTATGTAGGCAAAAATATAATCTATGAGAAAAAAATTAAAATTAATTAAAATTAAAATTAAATTTTTTGGGGGGTGTCTCCTCTCCCCTATTTTGGGCTTATTTGGGCATAACTTTTGTTCCCAAGAATCAATTGAAAAAAAAACATATATTCCCACAAAGCTTATCAGTTTTTTTATCTTCAAAATTTAATTTAAAAAAATCAGGACAACCGTAGATACCTTGCCCTAAATCCCATTTGTCCTCGGAAGGGACAATGGTCACGCCTTCAGGGGTTAAATAACGTTTTAAGTCTTGCTAGGATAATCCAAATTAGGATTTGATTAGCATTTCAATGGGTAGCATGAAGCTTGTACAAATGTACCAATCAATGATGATCTTCTTCCCTTCTGAAAGCAATGGGCAACTTGAAAGCCATTGTATAAAAATTCAAAGAAACTTTCCAATGCAAAAACCACCTAGTAAAATTGTAATTCAAATACAAACCATCAGTAGATGCAACCCTYGAAGGCAAAGTGCATGAGATCAACACCTTGGAATTTTAGAGGAGATTTGAAAACCTAGCTTTTGGAGTTGGGTTTGATGTTTAACCCTTGAAGTCCCATTGTCCCCTCAATTATCCCTTTGAGGGACAAAATGGATTTTGGATAGGCCTCTACAATCTCAAAATTTATCTTGATTTTTTGAATTTTTTTGTGAAGATAAGAAAACACATTAGATTTGTGGAAATATAATCTTTATTTCAATTGGTGATCAAGAGCAAAAGTTATGGCACAAAAAGTTCTTTATTCTGGTATGGCGGGCAAAACCCATCTCATACAATAAAAAACTTAAAAACTTAAGAAAATTAATTCCTTATAAATTGTAATTTTGTACACATGAGGAGCTTTGATTCATGCCATTTGGATTTGTTTGTGAAAGTTATGGACAATCTTATTTTTCGGGCAATTAGATTATCTTCTTAAAAATATAACTTATAGATTTCATTTATGAATGCATTTTTAACAATTTCTCAAAAAAAATTGTTTGAACGGGTTAAGCTTGCTTGCTAGAACAATCTTACCATTGGGATTATTGTGTTTCAATCACATTCTTGAGCTATTAACAATTTTGTTTCTTATTCAATCATGAATCTACTTCTACTTAACAATTTATTAAAGAATGATAATCAAGTATGTTTTTCTTGAAAGTTTTATCCTGGACTCTTGACTCAATTAGTTGGGGTTTGATAGGTTGCTTGTATTAGGTGTTGTGAGAGAAGAGGGTCTATTGCTTGATGCTAGTTGTACAAAGAGTTGACCGCTCCTAGGGAGTTGGGGTTTGATAGGTTGCTTGTGTTAGGCGTTGTTAGAGAACGGAGTCTATCGGGTGATGTTGGTTGTGTGTAGAGTTGGGCGCTCCTTGAGAAGGCCAAGCTAGGGAGTTGCGGTTTTGGTTGGTTGCTTTTGTTAGGCGTTTTGAGAGAATGGGGTATATCGGGTAGTGTTGCAGGATTGGAACTCCAGATCTTTGATGCTACTTGTGTAAAAAGTTGGGTGTTCCTTCACAAGGCCAAGATAGGAAGTTGGAGTTTGATAGGTTGCTTGTGTTAGGTTGTGTGGAAAGTTAGGCGCTCCTAGAGGGGGCTAAGCTACGGAGTTGGGGTTTTGGTAGGTTGCTGCTTGTAGCCATTGTAAGAGAACACGATCTACCGCGTAGTGTTGTATGATTGTAACTCAAGCTCATTGATGCTTGTTGTGTGAAAAAGTGGGCGCTCCTCGAGAAGGCCAAGAAGATATGTTTGGTTAGGATATGCAAGGTAGTGGACACGCTTAGGTTTCTATTCAAAGTTTGGTGGCCACATTCCTCAAAATTTTGGACCAAGAAGAGGAGACAAAAGAAAAGACTAAAGAGATTAGGAAGCACCGAGAGGAGTAAGCTAGATAGGAAGATTAGACCAGTAGTTGAGCAACATTTGGATATATATTTTGGAGTGCCATAGCCTTGTTCAATATTCTCAACAACAAAGAGGAGGTTAGAAAAAAGATTGAAGAGACAAAGAGAATCAGGTGCAATTTCTAACCTCCAACAATGCCCCCGCAATGTCCTAGTAGAGTTGAATAGTTAGGTTTCAAAGAATCCAGAATTGTTTTTTTATTATAAAAATCTCCTTGAATTTGATTAATTTAATTAGAAATCATTGTGGATTAGGAACCGAGTACAATTAATTAATTTTAGGCTAGTCAAGTAATCAAACCTAATTTTTTAAGTGTAATTAATCAAAATTAAAAAATAATTAAAAAATAATCACATTTTAACAAATAAATAAATTAAGTTTTTTGAAGTTTAACAATACAAATTAAAACAGTGTAGTTCATACATTGGATTGTAAGTGTGAGTGTGGGGCTAATTTATTAAAAGAATAAAAGTTAAATGTATGAAAATTGGCCTTCACTTAAATTTTTAGTACATTCTACATGACCTAAATTCGTTCATCAATTAAGGTGCCTCAAAAACAAAATTTACTAAACTTTGAAGTTTCAATGAATTAGGATATTATCATGGGGATTTGGGGATAGAATTAAGGAGAATCATGGGTTTATTTCAGGGATATTTGGAGAATGAAATAGAAATTGAATTTATACTTTAGGTCCTTCTACGCTCAAAATCCAAAACTTTTCATCACTTTGTCTTTTCATGGAATATTAGCACACATGTATACATGGTTTAGTTTGTGTGGAATTGGAAGGTGTGTGAGTACTTTTGAGATGATCACGTGGCATTTGAAAAGCTACTATCTTTTATTTTGGAGATTAATTCTGATGAGTTTGTTTATCTTGTGATATAGGACTCTCAACCTTGGTCGATGTCAAGGTTGATGTGCAAAGTGATGTCTATAGTTGCCTAGGGTGTTACGAGGGCATGAGTTTGGATGACATTAGTTGTTGTAGTTGAAGATGTCAAGCTTGGTTTAAACCTTAGGTTTGTTTAATATCATTTGGGCACTAGTTGTTATAGCTAAGGCTATTTTGCAACCAACAATTGTAACCATAGCAATAGTTGAAGGTTTTTTCCTTAAATTTTGATTATTATCAGTCAATTTAGGCTCTTAGCACGGAAAGTTAGGCCTATTTTGCAAGCCCTTTGGTGTCTATTGGACGGGCATTTTTCATTAATCATGGTTTTCACCCGCTCTGACCGACAAAATATTGCATGGGCCCAACACCAACTTCTTGACATTCTTACCCGCATTCCAGAGCAACAACGAGACATTACATTTTGGGCACCATGGGGCGAATATTTACATTCAGCCATAGCTCAAGCAGATTTGAGTATGTGCCTTGCAGCGCTTGTCTTCTTTGCAGACGAGCTGGAGCGTGAGTTTATGGTGACACCTCATTGGCTTGACATCAACGAGGGTACAATGCGTCGCATCAAGAGGAAGTGTGTACGCAACTTTTCAGAATTTGAGACGCTTGTGGGAGAATTCCACAATAGTTGTGTAAACTGGGCAGTTGCCATTTCCAATGAGAGGCGTATTCGGTTGGACCATGAGCCACTATCAGTGACCTTGGGTGGCCCCTATCCCTCAGGCAATTCTCCATTGACTGGTATTCCATTTTATGAAGGTCTGTGCCAAGCTTTCTTCTTCAAAGAAGTGTTGACGAGCCAAGTCCTTTTGGCTTATAGAAGGCGTTAGCAAAGGTGTTAGGGTGGAGGCATTTGTATATATGTGGTGGTTCAGTGTTTCTTAATTTAGTTTGGTTTATATGTTTTGTACCAAACAATTGTATTATGTCAGTTGATTGGATTTTCAACACTTCTTGGCTCGATGTCACCATGTTCTTCATATAGTTGCAAGCTATGGTCCACTAACTCTAAAATGAGTTTTTGTACACTTGAAAACAGTGAATTTGCAATCTTGTCTATTTTGACATAATTTTAATTTTTGAAGCAAATTTAATTGTTTTGAAATACTATCATGTTTTTTAATTCAAAGAACCAAATTTTTGGCTCATGTATAAATAAGAGCAAAGATTGAAATTTTTATTTTAAAAATGCAAATTGTTTCTAAAAACTTTAAAAGTACCAAAAAATGGTAATATAGATTAACAATGAATGATTTTAAATTATCGATGTAAGATAATCAAATTACTAACATGAAAGATAAGAATATTTGATAATTTTATTTTACATATTTTTCTATGAAAGAAATTAGAGATTTAAATATCATTCATCACCTTCTTTCATGGTCTTTTTTTTGAATTTTGGGTACATTGAGACAACATAAATCTTTGGGGTAGTCAATATGGCATAATATGACCATCATTTATTTTATTATGTTTATTTGAAGCATTGCAACTTTATATATATGTCAAGTTTTTCAACAAAGGACAAAATCATTTGAACGACTAATTAATTTCATTTTTGTATAAAGTAGAACACATCTATAATAAACTATGAACATTTAATGAGAGATCTCTAGCTTCTTTATGCAGTCAACAATGTATATATCACCTTCCTAAAAACTTTTGATTAGATGAAATTTGGACTTGACTAGAATGAGTGATAGACAAATATAATACTTAGCATTTGGATTTTGGATTTGAATATGGGCCTTAATTGCTTTTATCCACTTACTCAAAACCTATTTGAAATTTGAATAAAAGAATGAAGAATTTTTCCTCAAGAGGAGAAAAGGAAAAAAAATATTGAACACATAATAGGGTAATTGCATGAAACACTTTTCATTTGGAGCTCAAAAATGCAGTTTTTGGCTATAGGACTAGAAGTACTACGGCGTACTACCCAAACTATGCGTTAGTGGCATGCTTGCAAATCTGAATTGTCGATTGAGGGTGCCTATAGATATGAACCGTTGATTTTGTACTATGAAGTACTAAGCAATACTATAGATTGTTGCAGAAAATCACGGAAAAGGGGTCTGTTTACATTTTCATTTTTCATAATTCAAATTTTTAAAAAAAGAAGCCATTAAAAAAGCCATTTTGCTAAATAAGATTGAGCTCACATTGCACCAAAGAATTTATATAGGAATTTTTTTCCCTCTTCGTAGCCTTCGGACAAAGGAAGGTCACTTTGACCCCATGTGCACAATAGACATGTTCTAATTTTCATAAAAACTCATTGTTAGTCCTTGTTATGTTAGTAGAACTCCAACATGTCTCATTTGTGGCTTCAAATTCGCATTTTAGGGTCAAGAATAGGACTGAAATCCCCCCCAAATGGCCGAGGTAGACACCCAATTGGGGGCAGGTTGAAAATAATAAAATAATCTGAAAAAAATTGAAAAAATTACTCAATGTTTTGAACTACTTCATGTACCTCTATTTCAAGTTTCATGCCAAACAGACAAACAATGCAAAAGTTATGAGCAAAACACCACCTGTCCAAGGACAAGGGGACAAAAAATAGGACAAGGGTTTTTTGCAATCACCCAATATTCTGGCAATAATAAAGAAATATTTACTTCCAAACTCCAAAGTTCATTCTTGGATAGAATACTAATAATTGTTACTAGGGTCACCGAAAAGGCTAAAAGGCTCTAAACCTAGAAGAGATGTTAGTGAATTTTTTAATTGTCCTTGCATTTTCTCCATTCTTGAGTTGTTGCTTCAATAACATCTTTCAATGATGAAAAGTTTCACAACAACCTTTAATAGTCAAAGTTTCCAAATTTTCATCATTCTCTAGACAAAAAAGCTTATTTAAGAACTAGTTGTAGCTAGGAAGTGATGATTGGTGAAGTCTCAAGGAAGGAGGTTTTGTAGAAAAAAAGTCTTAGGAAAGAAAAAAATGCAAAACAAGTTCTCTCAAGTCTCATCGAAATTGGCAAGAGATTGTTTCTTGATAAAAAAAATTCAATGTCTTAGCACTTCAATGATTTTTGAATTATTGCTTAAATATTTTACCTTTGCGGAGAACATTGTCAAAAAACGTAGGAACTACATGCAATATATTATAAGGTCATATATATTCATTCTACATAAAATTTGTAAAAAGATTACATGTATTGTACAGTGCTTTAACCCCTAAAGGACCATCATGCATTTTTGGGCTACATACCAAAATTTGAAACTAGTTTTCTAGAGTTATATATACATGGGAAATTTTGAATCGTTCCATTGTGATCAATAAGTTAAAAGTTATGAGGATTATTTTTGTTTGCTCGCAGTTATGGATATTCTACTCTAAAATAAACTTTAAAGTTCTTTATCTTACTCAATTTTCAATATTTTGGGAAACAAATAAAATCATAGGATGTAGATTGTTTATTACAACATTTAAACCATAGGGATTGACATTTTTCAATTCCATAATAAAATTCTAAACAATAAGTATTTTGAATCATTTTCTACTACTATCTAATTAATATTTTTTTCCTATATGTTGTACAATTCCAAATGATCTAAAATTTTTCAAGTATGTAGACAACTTGTCTAAAGAAAAGAATCCAAAGAAGCACCACCATTTTGGACATTTTTTCATAGAAAAGTGAGCTTGTAAATGGACATTGTTTTTTGCAGGGCCAAAAAAATGGTTTTAGTGAAATTTGAATTCTTATATCTTGCAATCCACGTGGTTGAAAATTTTGAAATCCTTACTACATGTTTTGAAGTCAAAACACTACAAGATCCTACAGTTGCATGTATCAAATAAAGTTCTTTTTCAAAAATTTGATACTTATACTAGAAATGGCAGTTTTAGAGCATTTTTGGTGAAAACATAGTAGTCATGGAATTTTAGGGGTTAAAAGTGTGAAACATGATTATATATGTAATAAAGGGTTTGGTATAATACCATAGGATTATGTAAAAAAAATATGTAAAATAGCATATACTAAAGGTCATTGGATTATAGATATATATTCTCTTAAATTTTTTGTGTGCAAGATATTAAATGTGTTTGCTGAAATTTTAGACCCTCATCTATAAATGAGCTGGATGTGCCAAAAAAGTTATTATATAAGTAAAAATGGGTACCTTTAAATGCTCCCCTCCCTCCAATGAAATATAAATACCAATAGGGTGCCCCAAAATAAAAAGATTTACCTTTATTTTAAAAACTAGCATGCATTATAATCCATTACACAAGGTAAATAGCCTCACATTAAACAGGATGTTATCGCACGTGTATGCAAATTCTTCAAGGGGTGCCCCCGTATTTCACACATTTTTAAGTTTAAAAGTTTTCAATGCCAACCTTTGATTGTCTATAACTATGGAACAAAATGAAGTCTTTTCAAGCCCTTTCAATTAATCTCTTATTAAAACATAGCACCAAGATACTTAGCCAAAGCCAATATTTAAAATTTTGGACTATTAAGCTTAGGTGCATTCTTCATTTCTATAATAATCTTGAAAGTCATTCATTGGTCTCAACGTCCTTCTAGGGTGAGGAGTCAAATTCACTTAATGGAGAGTAATTCTCAATGTTGATTTACTTGAATCTTGCAAAAGAATTCTTCATTTGTCGGGTCGCGAAAGATACATAAGTCACTTGAATGGACTCTCACTTGTTATTCGTACCATACGTGTTGGTTAGTTTCGTATATAACTCGGGGAAATTTGGAAAAAAATTATTTACAACTATTTCTAAAAATCTAAAAAATCTATCCTCAATAAACATTAGAAAAAGGAACACACTTACACACAAATAGAAAAAATCGATTAGGAGAAAATGCTAAAAAGCAATAAATTCCTATCCGCCTACCGAATTGTCAAATTGTGAAAACTAAAATATTTCAGCATCAACCTAACTGACCTATGAGTACGGTATTTTGTATGTTGGCTTCCAAATACAACAAAAATATTTAAGTTTTTTCAGAAAAACTTGTGACTTTTTCGGAATTTGAGTTCAAATAGGTTTGAAGCTACTATGAGAAACGTCACTTGCCCCTCACGGACAGTTCAATGTGACTCTTATTGCAAGTGTTCGTTCATTGGCATGTCAACAATACTACCATCAGAGATTCCCCCGCCACACTCACGATTTCCTATACTTGCTTCTTCCAACACAACTTCACAGCCATCGCAATCACAGCGAGCGGACCACTTTCATAGTTGCGAAGAATCCATCAGGTTGGGCATGAATTTGGGCGTGACCGCTCTGCTGTAGAGACTTTTGGTTGCAATGTTTACTGTTGGAATGAGCACTGTCATGGCGCTCAAGCAGAGCACCAGCTTGAAGTCTGACTTCTGCTGTGGTACTGCCATGGTGAAACAATAGCACCTGCGGCAAAGTCTACCGATGTGGCCTTTGCTGTGCGCGCTGCTGGATACGATGAGGAGTTTGCCAAAACCGCGATGTGCTTCTTTTTCCAAGTTTCTTGTCAGGAGTGGTTGAGAAGTAGGTCATGAATCAAGACCCAGAGCAATTGTGCAAGACATTGCTGGAGATCGTAACCCAGGTTAGATGAGTACCATGAATTTTTTCGAAACAATATACGATTTTGAAACAAGAGCGCCCGTTGAACCAATGTTGGGATTTTGATTGCATTTCAGGTTGGTCTGCATATGGGTGTGGTGGCCTGCAGAACACAGGCGCGAGCATGAAGTGTGGCAACCTGGCGATGGACGAGTCGGACGCCACCTGCGGCAAGCGTCTGACTTCCTTCGGCCTTGACAACTCGGAATCCTACTAGCAAGTGTGCGATTAATTGCTGGTGACCACCCCAGCAATTGATTTGACGAATACATCTCCGGCGCCATCTTGTTCGAGGAAACCATAGTGGATTGCCTGAATGCGCAAGGAATTGTGCCTGGCATCAAAGGTCTTGTGACCTACACCCTAAACCCTAAATACCCAAAACATGAACATGAGTCGTGGTGCCAAGGCTTGGACAGACATAGCATCCCGCACGGCCGCTTACTAGCAGCATGGAACGTGCTTCGCCAAGTGGAGGCTGGTGATGAACATTCCCAACTAGCCCTCGGAGCCCACCATCACTGAAGCCGCCGGGACTCGCGCGCTAAGCCTCCATCTACCAGGACAATGGCCTGGCGCCCGTTGCGGAGCTGAAGATTTTACTCGATGGCGACCACGGCATTGACAGGACCTTGGAAGTGGCGGAGCGCRTCTGGGTCTGAGARTAAKGTCTKGTTTGAAGGGATCATCTGAAGCCCAGCATGGTCACCCCTGGTGCTGCATGAATCTTCGACATCGCCGGAGCAAGTTGTCGAGTACAAGTTGAAGATGTTGAAGAGGACTAGAGCAAAGTCCCACTTGCCTCACCTGACATTATGGTAGGTACATATTCTTCACATACTCTTCACATACTCTTCACATGGTTCTCACAGTTTCGATCTTTGCAAAGTTGTAGATGATGTTGGATTTTCTCCAGGAGTTCTGAAAACAAGCATGGTGTAGGAACACTTCACTCTTAGGTTTCAAGTGCTTATAGATTGCATGTCTACCACATGTGGGCTGATTTGTGCATGGTTTGATTTTGGCATATGTTGACTTTTGCACATGATTTGTTGTTTCAAAGCTAAGAGCTGGGAGATAGTCATGAGTAYGGACTAACCCAGATGTATTACAGTCGGTCAAAAATGCTTGGTGCTCGGTGTTTGGCATGTCTATATGTGGATTTGTGCATGTTTTCTTTTTGGCGTATGTTGATTTGTGCTTGATTTGTGTTTTGGCAGTTTCTATTTGAGGTGGAGGCCACTTTGAACTTGAACGCCATGAACCGGAGCGTCAATCCGTGGCACCTATCGTTCTCGTATGCACGTGCTCTTGAAAATTCCGTGCGGAAGGCATGAAAGGGTCAGCCTAAGAATTTGGAGGCTGCTTCAGAAGTCTCTTTTGATCCGCGCGAAGACCATCTCTTTGTCTCAATTGGGCAAGTACTCGACTGATGGCGAAGCCGAGGAACCGAAGAAGGGCATGTTCGTGAAGGCCGACAGCTTCTGAGCACATGAAGCCCAGCCTTATGAGAATCTTGTAAGACCTAAAGATGAGGGAGACAATTGAAGTAGTTCTGAATGTTTTCTTGCAGATGAATAATAACTGGCTGAATTGTCCGTATATGGTAGTCATCGCCCATTTGGTGCTGCCACGTAGTAACCCCCCGAGCATCTGTCAATTCACATAGACAATGGGACAACCTAATTTATTTATTTCAAATTGCCTTCTACATTATGCAATGTGTTCGTTGAAATCTGTTCTTTGATCTTATGGTAGTCTTCTTGTGTACTTGGTCCTCACACCTCAGTACGCTATTCATTCTTTTTGTGCGGGATAGCTGCTCAATGGCTAGAAGTTCGCTGCCGGTTTACTGTTGATTGTAGTCCCCTGCAAACTGTTGCTTGCAATGAATTCGGAGTAATCAGTCAAGCCATGGTCCCAGTGTTGATACTTCCACTAAGGTAGGTAACCCAAAAGCGCCACAAATTGGTACTGTGCATAGTTACTATTATTAGGCTGGTCAAATTCTCGTACTCTCTTGTTTTGTTGGCAAGTGAAAGGAAGTTCCAATGCACCAAAGAATGCAACATTTGGTTCAATATGCAAAAGTTATGTAAGGGTCAAAGTTTGATTCTAAAAGCGTTTCTTCCACATAGGTACATAATTGAATTTGGAGATGTACAAAGAGTGAAGATGGCACTTTTAGTTTAGTGGCGCTTTTGGGTTACCTACCTTAGACTGTTCCTGATGGACATCTCTCTGAAAACTGAAGAGTCTCCACATGGAGGACTCTTCGTGAAATTTCTGAGAGTGATATTTTTGTCAAATTCTTGCGGCCATTGTCCGGGTGTCAAGTATGTGCGCTCGTGTATAAGGACTTCCATTTGAAACACTAGTAACGAAGTTATTAGTTCTAACAAAAATAAAAGACTCTGCTAGTGAGGTGTTAATGGCCACTACAATTGACCCCTTCCATATGTAAAGCAGTGGAAGTGAATCATTCAGGATCCTTCACAAAAGGTGACAAATATATCTATAGAAACAAATTAGCATACTAACCCTGCATTTGAACTATAGAAACATGTTCTAGAAGTTGGTTACCATGAGCTCCCAAAGTGAACATTTTCGTTTTAGTTCAGGTCCTGAAAGAGTCAAATTCCTTTCCCAAGTATCTCAAGGAGGGACATTGCATTCTCTAATGGGATAATGAATGTTATGAATGATACCACAATTGCACAGTRTTTGAGACTTTGTAGTAGCTGAGTGCGTGTTGATTAGCAGCATATTTGCAGTGGACAGTTGTGGGTGATATGGAAAATGATTCTCTCCCCAGTGGCCAAATTTCAAGGCAAAGACGTAGTTTTGAAAGCATGTTCGGATTAATGAGTCGCATCATGGTCCTGGAATTGGAAAAGGGAGGTTAATATCACTGTCACTGCGAAAACATCTGTCACGTGTGGGAAGAAAACACCCATGCTTTTGACATTCTGCAAATTGTGCAATATGACCGCACTGAGCACAGTGCTGACAAATTAGAGAAATTTTCTCACAGTAAATATTTTGCCAAATTTAATAGTGCGCCATAATCTTTCTGATCATGGGTGCCCAGCATCAGGTTTGTGTTGAAGAAAAAGGAATTTTGTGCAGTAAGACCCTTCAAAACTCTAGTCATTTAAGGGAGAATCTGGCACATAATTACCCTACCTTGCTGAAGTCTCTTTTGCCACACTCAATCTCCACTCCTTGGTACCCTTGACTTTGACAACCATTACTTTATTGGCTCTGTTCCAAAGGGGAGGACTGGAGGAGGCTGGCTGTTGACGAAAGCCAGCTATGAGAAGGTACTGATGGGCACAACTCTGGACAAGCCTAATCCAGGCCTACTTCTCCTTTTGCGGTACATTTTACAAGAGACATGTACAGTGGCCTTCACTAAGTCTTGCAACCCCATCTCAGTTTTGGGGCAAACACTCTAATTGCAAAACATAATTGTAGCAGGTAAATTTAGGTATTTGATTGAGATTTTTGGCCTTGAACAAGGTGAGTCATGTAACCTTGTTGTGACTCATTCCACTTTTTAGAAATATTTCTCTTGTGATATGTGGTTAATTTTGGAAACACTAAGTTTAGTTTGAGAGCACAATGCTACATTTGAATAATCTCATATTACGAGATCATAGGTAGTGAATTTCAACCGGCTTTGGAGTGGAGAGGACCAACATTACTGTAGACACGCTTCTAGTGATTGTTGCTTGTAGACGTAGCCTAGAAGTTTTGAGAGCAAAATTGATGTTTGTCTATAATTTTGTGTATATGATATTGCTAGGAGTTCTGTAAGCAAACTTTGTGAAATTTACCTACATAGCGTGAGTTATTGTAACATGAAAGATGTGGACAATGATGTTTCTCAATTAAATGTGCAATCAAATTTTAAAAAATCATCACAATTATTTTTCAATTAATTATTATGTAAACCCGTGAAAAAGAAATAAAATAATTCACCAAAAATGGAGTTCCTATTTTTTGGACATTGAAATTTCACATGTTGGTTAAGATTCTATAAAGCAATAGATTTCATAGGATAGTTTTGATAGGATATTCTTAAAATTGAGCTTAAAAGGAAAAGTTTGAAGGACCTCATAGTGGGGTTGCAAGACTTATTGGATGGTACTATATATGGTAAGGATTTTTGGGACTACAATAGGCATGTCGAGAGTTGTGTCTGTCATGGGCTAAGTTACCTTAACATAATTTGAGTAGGACATTACTCAAAAATTGAGTTAGTGTCATACAAGTAAAGTCTCTCATAGTGAAGTTGCTTCTGTACATTTAATAGGGCAGATAGAAGAGTATTGCAATTGAGGAATGTCCAACTGAATTCAAGCATGCGTTTCTTCCAAATTAATTGATCAAAGTGCTCTTGTTAAGGTAACAACACCTAATTGTGACCCCTTTATGAAATTGACCCCTGCAAAGTCTTGCCTAAAATACATAGCCTCTATTCATGAGAGCTTAAGGTCGCATTTGGATACACTTGTTTTTATCACTTTGAAAATTCATTGTTTTTTCATTCAATTTCCAAAGCATGTATTAAAACTTAAAAGAGAATCTAGAATCCCCATTTGACTACCAACAAGATRATAGAAAAAAAAATTCAATATGATAGTGGGAACCATGTTGATTTGCTTATTTGGACACATTTGGGTGTGTTTAGTTACCTTATGGTTCCTATTGTGGGTCTTATTGTTTGGCCTATACTTATTAACCTCTAAAGGACCAAGGCCTTTTTTTTGTGCAAAAACACTCAAAACTGCCATTTCTATAGCAAAGAATAAAAAAAGTCGGAAATTTTTTTGTTTTATTTAAACATCTAACCATAGGATCTTACACCTAACTAGTATGAGGATGTGTGGAAAAAATTTCAGAATTTTTGACCACACAGATTGCAAGATATCTACGTTTAAAGTGAAAAAAACAGGTTTTGCAACACATTGCGGGATTAGATTGTTTGACTTGGAACCTTTTTAACTTTAATTTTTTGCACTATAGAGTTTTGAGCTTTAAATCTTTTTTGTGGAGGATTACATTGAGAATCGAGGGGGGGGGGATGGCGTGTTCAATGCCCTTCCTAAACTCCAGTTGCAAAACATCAACGACAATTTCACTATGATACAAGTAAATCACTATGCTCAAACGAGACGGTTTTAAATTCTTCTACCTTCAAAGAACAGGCAACCTTAAAAGATGCGGAAATTCCCAGTTTGGAATGTAGTAGTCCGAAGGGAATCTTCTTCCCCGGACATCCAGGAAAGGGGTAAAAAAAAAAAGGATCTACAATGGAGGTGAAAACTAGTTTCGGCGATCACATCTCTGGTCGATACGACTAAGTTCCCAAGGAACTCAGACCCCAAGAAACAGCGTTTCGACAAAACAGACCAAGAAAAAAAATCAGAAACACAAGAATCCACCCGAAGAAAGGCAACCGCTTGGGAAAGAATAGTTAATATATGTATGAATTTATTATACAAACAGGAAGGATGGATGCACAACGGCCCAGTCCTAGCCTGACTTGCATGACACAAGGCACAATCCACTTCTTGTCACCAACTACCAGGAAAGCATTCAAAAACCACTCTCCTAAGCAAGCCTTATGATTTTCAGTCTCTTCATGCTTGGGGTCCCACAGTAAGAGCCACCACACCCAACCTTCAACACTAACCAACCTCGCAATCTTCTTCAAGTCACACGTACCGACCATCCGAGACTATGACAGATCGCAAACAAACCATGGCATGGGTGGCACCTATTGAGGCGCACTGTTGTTCTTCTTGTTGCTCTTGTTGTTGTTGTTCCTAAAATTGGTTGGGGAATCTTTCAAACTCAGAATCCTAACGACGCAAAACATGGCTAGCTAATCAGGCTTAGATGGGGCCTTGGTTGTTATGCTTCTCCCCGTTGATGGTGTTCAAGTTCATCATGTTCTCGGACCCATCGGCGTTGATGTAGGCCGATCCTCCGTGTCGGGTGAGATCCATACCTGCTAGCTCGTCCTCCGGAGTGATGCGGAGGAGCCTGAACTTGTGCATGAAGAAGAACAGGGGGCCCATGGTGACGGTCACCCATCCGGCGATGGCGAGAATCTCAATGATCTGCGCGGCAAGGAGCTTGCCACCGCCGCCCATGAACAGACCGTAAGGTCGGTCGGGGTTTCCTCCGTATACTTCTTGGACGTAGTTCTTCTCGGCGAACAGGCCGACGAAGAGGAGGCCCCAGGCGCCGCAGCCGCCATGGAGCTGCGCGGCTTCCAGAGGGTCGTCGTAGTGCAACACAGCTGCAGGTCAGAAAACAGAACTGTCAGCTCATGAAAAAGCAAGAACACGAAATGCTGAATCAAGAAAAAGCAAGACAAGAAATCTCAAAGAAAGATGATATGGTGTGGTATAAAGAAAGCCAATAAGGGAAAGACAAGAGGTGAAGAACAAGAGGATCAAAGGAACTGTATGGAAGAAAGCGAGAAATGTCCATAACCGGTTGCGTACCTGCTAGTCTGTTCAATCCGATGAGAACCCATGCGGAGCCGAATCCGCAAAGGATGGAGGCCCATGGGGCGACGACAGAGCACGAAGCGGTGATGGCGGCGAACCCTCCGAGCACACCATTGCAAACATCCAGCACGTTCCAATGCCCGTCCAAGAGCCTCTTCCCGAACAACGTGGTGACGCCGGCCGTGGATCCCGCCAATGTCGTCGTCACGGCGGTCCTTCCCACGCCGCTCCAGTTGCCCTTGAAGCCTCCATACGGTACCAGAATCTTGAGGAAGCTCCCGGGGTTGAACCCGTACCATCCGAACCACAACAAGAAAGTGCCGAGTACGACHAACGTGGCGCTGTGACCCCGGAAKATCAGTCCGTTGCCCGACTTGTCGAAGCGTCCAATGCGAGGGCCTTCGATGAAGGCTCCCCAAAACCCTGCAATTCCGCCCACCATGTGCACCACGCCGCTTCCCGCGAAGTCGATGGCGCCGCTGCCGAACAGAAGCGAGCCGGGTCCGAYCGTCTTCGTCGCGGACAACCACCCATCAGAAGACCACAGCCAGTGGGACACGATCGGGTAAACAAATCCCGTCAGCACGGACGAGTACACCAAGTAAGCCACGAATTGGGTSCGCTCCGCAATCGAACCGGACGTAATCCCCGCCGCGGCGATGGCGAAAGCCCACTGGAAGAGGAAGAAGCTGTAGTCGAAGGTGCCGTTCGGAATGTCGTACAGGCCCCAGTTGTGGTGGCCAATGAAGGCAYTCGCGCCGGAGCCCGTGCCGAAAGCGAACGCGAATCCGAAGATGTAGTAGGAAAGACCACCGCAAGCCGCGTCCAGCACATTCGTGAGCATGATGTTCATCGTGTTCTTCGCCCGCACCGAGCCCGCACACAGCATGGCGAATCCCAGCTGCATCGAGAACACCAAGTAGGTGGAGAAGAGCAAGTAGGTGTTGTCCACCGCCAGATTCGTGTACCCGAGTTGCGTGGAGATTCCGTCGAGCTTCGTACACAGAAATTCACTCAAGCCTGCAGCATTGCCAGAAGCGCCCAGGAACCCCTGGATCAAGCCCAGGTCCCCCTCCGCGCACCCGAAAGTCGACATCGCGGCTCCCGCTCTCAAACAATCCTCAATACRATCACAAAAAGCAAGCAAAATGCAATCCCTGCGAGTCCTATCGCTACAACCACTTCACCACGAGCACGGGACCATACGGACCGATCCTTAATTGCAACTGCGACTCCAGAGGAACAACAAAGACTTTATAGTGAAGTCGAGGGCACAGGCTGCCGCTTGCAAGCTACAGGACGGGGTACCTACCGAGACCGACAACGCGGRGGATTACCTGAAAACCTACATCCCACTCTAAAATATTTTTCACCAGACCACTCCGGAAGCATCGATTCGCCGGAGACGGCGTCGCAAGTGGCTGCCTGGAGTGTCACTGGGGCTGCAGTCGTGACAGACACATAAGCTTCCAGTGAAAGTAAACGCCTTGTCGACGGGACAAGGAAGTCGGGCAAGGAAGTCTTTGGGTTCTGTTGATTGGGATGAGGTTTTCTATTTTTTGGCTTTTATTGCTTCAGTTGTTTTTGGAGGTATCGGCAGGGTACGGTAAAGGCAAATGGTAGTCAGTCGGGTCTGTTTTACCCTTAACCCTGTAAGGACTGACTGGTGACCGTGGAAATCATCCATTTTGATACCGTACCGTAGAAATCACTAAGTAGTTTAAAATAATTCAAAAAGTACTCAATGGAAGTCAAAGTAATAAAGAAGACCTCCCCTATTCACACAACATTTATGAGGACGAATGGTTGCACTTCTGTCCTACATAGAAAGACCCTTGTCATTCATCAAACAAAAAAACGGACACAATTGCCTTTGAGGGTTAAAGCAGTATTAAGGTAAATCAACTTAATGACAAGCAAAAACACACCTAGGGAGTGATGCATTACARTCACAACATTGTTTACCAATGCATCCTTGCCCCTGTAGTCAATGAAAAATATTGTCTTGTAGGAATGCAGGGTACTAAATCGTGCCCATGAAATGAGCCCCGTAGGATAATGTTTGAGGATAAAAGTAAATAAAAGCCCCCTATATTGAGCCGTCACTAGGATACGTTCTCTACCTCTCCTAGCTAATTTGGGGTCTTTGATTGCAAATCTAAATTCGAAAATTGCAAAAAAAAATTGTGCAAAAAATAAAAAATTCCCGCATTTTTTCCTGCGGTAAATCTAGCCTATGGGGCCCATTTCATGGGCACAATATATTGTCCTGGTGTAGGAATCCTCAACCAACCCAATCCATGAATTTTTAAATAAGTCCCTCCCAAGCATCTAGCATCACAACAATATTTTTCCAACATGGGGAGGACCAAGGTTTAATAATACAATGATATGGTCTTGTGTCAATCCATGAAAGACTTTTTATAATAAATGAGATTAGGGTTACAATAGGTTGAGTTAGTGGACACAATCAATGTTTTGAATTATGATAATGGAGTAATTAGCTAGTGTAACATGAATTTCCAGTTTTTGAATATAAATTCATTGTAGAAAAGGACTTTTTTAGGGCTTCATGATGTAACCATGTAGCTTCATAAAATTTCAATTTTTCTTTCCATTTTTCACATTTGTCTTTATGTGGAGGAAAAAAATTTAATTTTCAACAATCCCAACRAGGCAAACAAATCATTCGGCCTGTCATAGGCTACTTTGCCTTTCAGAGCATATCAAAGAAGGGTGAATATTATTGTTCCCCCATGCTTATCTGGGATGTTAAAGTGTGTCTTTTATTTTGGGCTATCAGCATTGTATTTGGAGACTTTCATTGTTTCATTTAAAGTCTAGGATTTCATCAATGAACTCAAAATTTTCAAAGGTTTATCATTCATGGTAAACAATTTGTTCTTGTTTTTTTTCCCAAGTGTAAAAAAATGGAGTGAAGCTCCAAATTGTTGTCCTAGTCCCAAAGAAGGAGTATACTAATAATATTGTTTAGTGTCACCTACACTAATTGTTTTTAATTCAATATTTTTATCACTTATTTTTATAAAAATGCACTCCTTAGGATTGTATTGATATTTGTATTCTTGATTAAAAAAATAATCATGAAGAGTAAAAACTTATAGAATTTAAGTCATTTGATATAAATAACATTGAATATCATACTTGTATGTCCAAATTTTGTTTTAAATTTAATCCTATATAATGAAGCCAAAAAAACAGTATAATTCTAAAAAGGTAACTAGATTTGTTTCTTTTTAAGCCCATAGAGTTGTTTCTTTTTAAGCCCATAGAGTTGTTTAATCCAATCTTTTCCATTCTTAAAAAAAAAGGACATACAATATTGTAAGAGACTCAATCAATGTAGCAATAGCTTGCTTTTTGAATAAAGTAGTTGCTCAAACTCCTTTAAGGTAGGTCTTTTCTATGCAAATTAAAAAAATGAACGTATTCTATTATTTTAATATACCACATAAATATAGAAAATAAATTTATACAAACCACATAAATATAGAAAATAAATTTATACAAACCACATAAATATAGAAAATAAATTTATACAAATTTGCAAATTATGAATTCATGTGTGCAATTAGAGGCTCCAAATTTTTGGAGAGAGGTGATGAAATACAAAATGTACACAACACAATATACACAATATATTATGAATTCATGTGGGCAATTTTTACATTTACTTTTTGACTAGGCAACAAGGGGGTCGATCCTCCCTCCCACGGAAGTAGTAGGTGTCTAGCTAGGGTGAATTAACACTTTCACTGCCCCTGTCACAAGGTAAAAGTAGAAATTGCCCCCTATTTTTGTATTGCGTCAATTTTGTATTTTTTCACTTCCCCTATTTAATTTAGGACCTATGATTGCAAATTTGAATTCAGAATTTGCAAATTTTATCATACGTGGTAGATAAAAGAATTTCAGTGTTTCCTGCAGCGGTAAAAAAAAGGGCAATGAGGGGATCTGGGTGGGTAGAAATATAAAATTGGTGGTAGGAGGCAATTATCATAAGTGGCAGATAAAAGAATTTCAGTGTTTTCCCCAGGGGTAAAAAAAGGTGCAATGAGGGGGTCAGTTCACCCTGGCCGCAGTTTCCGGCGTGCCGAAAGTGAATACCGGCGCTTCTTATTATTTCCGACGAAGCGTTCAGTTCCACAGGGCATGGAGCCAATGGGAGCCTTTCAAGTCCAGGGGTTTCCACATGGCTGGTCAGCCCGGGGCACTCCGGCAACAAGAGTCGGTTGCAGTGGTATTATTAGTGGGATATAGAATTCGTTGATTTCTAGATTTACAAATAATTTAGGATTTGATGATACATTTAAGGTAGGAGTCCCAAAATGGAGCATGTTCTACAACCAATCATGCTCTAGAGGTACATTTTGCACTCTCCAATGTACAAGTAGTGTACATTTGAGGAGGTGGTCGATTTTAGAGCCCATTGAAATGCACTTTTCTACAACTTCAAAAAATCATAACTAATTCCACAAAGCTCCAAAAAAATATGAAACAACTTGGGTTGGCCAATTCCACTTTTATTTCAAGGAAATCTTACTGAAAATTATTTCAAGCAGTTTATCCTTGCCAAAATTCAAATACAAACCTTAGATGGGAGCTTTACGGACCTCCTACCTTACTACAATAGTGTGCCTTGTGCCATTGTCACAATGGAAATAAAAGTAAAGTAACTTTCTAGTTTTTTAATTCATAAAATCCTTGAGAATTCAATAAAATTCACACCATAGGTTCAAACGCCACAAAACAAAGTCACTACACCTCCCCTCGTAGAGAGCTTTTTGACGGTACCAAAAATGAAACCAGGAGACACATGGTCCAAGAGATCTCAATGTAACAAAACAAAACAAACAACTTAATTTAACCTCTAAAGGAACATTGTCCGTTCAACGAACAAATGGGATTTCGGGCACGTACCTATGGTCTCAATTTTGGTCTTGATTTTTTTAACCTTTTTTTGAATATAGAAACATTGATTAGCTTCATGGGAATATAATTATTTTTTCAATTGGTGCCCGGGAACAAAATTCATGCCCAAATAAGCTCAAAATGAGGGAGAGGGGGCAACCAAAAAAAATGTAAAATTTGAATTTAAAATTTAATATCCTTTTTTTCTCATAGATTTTATTTTTGCTTACATAGAAAGATTTGATTTATTCCATTTAGATTTGTTATGAGAAAGTTATGGGCAATCTTGTATTTTAGGCAATCTAAGCATCTTTCAAAAAAAATAACTTGTGGGATTCATTTCTGAATGCAATGTTTACAATTTTTCAAAATAAGAACTTCCAAATGGTTCATTTTGCTTTCTAGAACAATCTCACTATTGGGATTAGTGCATTTTAATTCCATCTTAGAGATATTAATGATTTAGATTTTAGTTCTATCTTCTACCTAAAATTTATGCTTTTTTGATTTTTTTAATTTTTTCCTAGACACTCAACTCAATTCTCCACCATAAAAATTTAAAGCTCAAAACTCTACAGTGCAAAAACTAAAGTTAAGAAGGTTCAAATTCAAATAATCTTGTCCCGCAATGGCACAATGTGTTGGAAAACTTGTTTTTTTCACTTTAAATGCAAATATCTTGCACTTTGTGTGGTCCAAATTTCTGAAAATTTTACCACATATTCTCGTACTAGTGAGGTTTAAGATCCAATGGTTAGATATGAAACCAAAATTTAAAAGAAATTTAAAAAAAAAATTAAAAAGAAGTTTTTTCCGCGTGAAAATTCTGCCCAAAGTCAGGCAGCGACCAAAAAATGGTTGCCTGGGCGTTTAGGGGTTAAGCTATGGTCTTGAATTACAATTTCTAGTCCCACATGTTGCATGCTCTTGAGTTTTTATTGGTGGAAGCTTAACTGGGAACGAAACTAAAAAGAGTCCCATCTTGGATCCAAAAGGAGTTTGATCCTAAGTTCTTTGTTTTTTGCTACTTAGAGGAGAATAAAAAACCAATTTCCTCTCACTTTACTCTTTGCTTAACTCTATTGTCACAAATTGCTACATTTTAGGGCAGTGAGAAAAAAATGATTTTGTTTTCTTAAAATTCAATCATTGTGACAAACAAACATCAATACAAATGGAACTTGAATTGAAAGATTTCTTGATATAGACACAACACAATCTATAAAACACAATATTTTTTATTTTTTATTTCAAGTTATTGCGCCTTTTCTTTCTACCCACAAARTTTAATTTTGGGCTTAATATTGTAGTATAACTTATGCTCCTACATAATATTGTTAAGCGGCTTAGTTGGTTCCTCCAAGGTGGAGGTATAATCCCCCTTTTAATACCTATGGAGAGAATTCAATTAAAATGCTCGTAACACCACTGGCAACATGTTCTTGGTTTGTCACCTGCTCTATAGTGCCATTGCATGGGCAAGTACTTTGTTGTTGGGGGGCTCCCAATTTTTTGGGGGTGCAAAAGGGCCCCCTAGCAAAGGTTTATTAATGTTATATAAGCACCAATTGAAATAAAAATTACATTCCTAGAAAGTTGATAAGTTTTTCTATCTTACAAGAAAGTTTCCAAAAATTTCACCAAAAATTGAAATTATAGGAACATGCTCAAAATTCATTTGGTCCTTCAAGAGAACATTAGGACTTTAAGAGTTAAAGATCACTTATTTTTGATTAGTTATAATTAATCCCTATTTGTCCAATGTCCAAGAACTAAATGCACTTCAATGAAAATCAATATTTGCAGTTTTCAAAATATCATTTTTTTAGTTTGTTTCAACCCAAAAATATATATTCTAATACATCACTATCAGAAAACTTAGTGTCAATAATCTTTCTTATCCTCACTACAAATACATTGGAGTTTCTCTTTTTGCTGTAAAATTTTAACAATCACAGTTTTTCACATAAGCAATTGTGATTTCTCACATTGATTAACAACACAAAGTCTCTCAAAATGAGAAATTTAAAATTAAAAAAAGTTTTGTATATAAATTAAAAGGCCAAATAGATTTGGCAATGATGTTAAATTATACTCCCTCCGTCCCAAAATGATTGTCCACTTTGAATGTCATGTTTTTTTAATGTTGATTTGAGTAGGTCAAAAACATTCTACATTGTGGCTAATTTATTTTAGGTTGCAATGAACACATGCAATGTTCTTCATTGATTCTAGTGATAGAAAATTTGAAACCTTTTTTTATTATGTTTTTCACAATATGAACAAAATATCTAATTACGCAAGACTTTACAATATAACAAAGTAAAAAAATAAATTATGATAGGGACAAAATTGATAAGATTCATTTCAATTATATTGTAAAAATGAAATTTTAACCTTCGGTCATGGAGGTCTAAATAAGATAATATTGTAACAACTTCTAATTCACAATAGCTTAACCCCTAAAGCACTAAATTGCGTTTTTTTGGCAACATAGCAATTTTAGGCAGCTCACTATGAGTGGAGTTTTTGATATTTTTCTTTGAAATGTTCACAAAACATGTGCCTAAGGAGTAGCTTTTAAGGTCCAAAATCTTTTTATAACTTTTGACTATATGGTTAAAAAGTTATGGTATGATATGTTGTTTTCATTGCTAGACGGGCAGCAAGGGCAACAAAAAAACTTCTTGAAAAATCACTTTTAAAAAAAATCAAAATTTGAAATTGGTTCTCTAGATCTATATATACATGGAAAACTTTGAATCATTCCATTTGGATTAATGAGATGAAAGTTATGGGAGTTTTAATTTGCATGTAGTTTGCGGGTAGTTATGGAATCTCTACTCTAAAATAAACTTTGAAGTCCTTCATCGTACTCAATTTTCAATATTTTTGGGAAAAATAAAATTAGAGGATGTAGGTTGTTTATTACAACATTTTAAACATTGGGATTGGCATATTTCAATTCCATGAATAAATTGTTAACAATTTAGTGTTTTGAACCATTTTCTACTTCTTGCTACTTACTATTTTTTTCCTATATGTTGTACAATTCATCAATTCCAAATGATATGAAAATTTTCAAGCATCTGTCCAACTTGCCTTGAAAAATTAATCCAAAGAGTAACCACCATTTGGAGCATTTTTCATACACATGTGACTATCTGAAGTGCAGCTGCCCGGTTATTGTAGCAGGGTTGCTATTCTGTGAGCCTGTGAGCGTGAGCTTGTGAGCCTGTGAGCATACAATTTATAAGAGATTTAATTTAAAAAATTTAGTGAAAAATTATAAGTTTTAGTAAATTTTAACGAGCTATGATTATGGACCTATTACCGTGGACCTATCACCGTGGTCCCTTGAACAACCTTGATGAGAAACTTATTGGACTTTGCTAGATTTTTAAAAGAAAAAAATTTGATAGTAACTTAGGATTTGTTTAAAATTAAATGAGGTCATTTCAATGGGAATACGGGATTTAGATTTTTTTGATAAATTATCTCTTGTTGCTTTTCTCCCCTCGGCGCCGCGGGGAGCCCCAGGCCGCGACCAAAGAATTTTTTTTTTTTTTTTGGTCGCAGCCTAGGGCTCCCGTCGGCGCCGACGGGAGAAAAGCAACAAGAGGGTCATGATTAAATTTTTTTTAATCTCTATGAAGCAATCTCATTTGATTTCAAACAAATCTTAAGTAATTATCAATTTTTTTTCTTAAAATCTGATAAGGAGCACATCAAAATAGTAAATGCTTGATCTTCCTCTCGGCGCCAAGAGGTCCCAAGCAACAAGGGAGTGATCAACCAAACGACCATCAAATTAAGATAAAAGAATTGAATTCCTTGGGGGGGCCTACAAGAGGATCTACATTGCTATAGGACAATGATCAACCAATATTCTATGTAAACTTATTTCCGTCTCCATTCATCTTTCACATCAATTAAGTTCTTCATCTTTGTAATGTATACTTCTAATATTCTGTAAGGACATTACTAAAAATAAAAATTTTAACGAGGATTATACTTAACCACGGTAATAGATCCACGCTAATAGGTCCATAGTAATAGGTACTAAATTTACTAAATATAATAAATTTTGTTCAAAATTTATAGGCAAAATCTATTTTTAGAAATATTTTAAGTTTTTTAATGCCACTTCAAATTTCTAGGCTCTACGCTCACAAAATCCTTCCTCTATGCTCACAGGCTCACGCTCACAGGCTCACGCTCACAGGCTCACAAAATAGCACCGCTGGTTTTTGTAGGGCCAAAAAAAAATTCTTTTTCAATTCAAATGCTAATATCTTGCAATCTACACTGTGAAAATTCCTGAAATTTTTTCCACATGTTCTCAAACTAGTGTACTACAAGATTCTATGGAGTATGGACACATGTGTTCAAAAAGGTTTAAAAAGAATTATTTGTTACTTAACATATAAATGGCAGTTTTGGAGCAATTTGATGAAAACATAGTCGAAAACCTTTTGGGGTTAAATTTTGTTTTTCGTATCAAATCCAAAAAAAAAATTCTACCAGGAGCAAGATAAAAAAAATCATTCAAAAACGAAATTTATTTATTTGAATTTATATTCATCAACTATTACTTTTGGAGGTCCTTAGGCATGTAAGTGTATGCATTATTATGTAAAATTTATGTTGTATACCCAGGTATGACTCTATACCTATGCTACAAATTGAAGGTCTATTTAAATATGATAATAAAATCCAATACATTGATAAATTGTTTAAATCTACAACATAAAATAATTAAAAATGCTCTTGAATTCTTTTGTCTAACAAAAATTGAAGACCAAAACTTTAGATAAAAGTTTATGTAATGTGGTCTACAGTAATTTCATACTCTCTCAAATAGTATGCTTGCCATACCATTCATACAAAATTCATACAAATTTTGCTACACTCATCCATATCCATCTAATTTATGTGAGAGGCCTTACACTATTCAAACTCATCAATGGATCTAAGCAATTTGAGTACAAACTAGTAAAACCATGTTTAGTAACTCAACCAAAATTGGCCACACCAACCAAACCATCCACTTTTGCCAAGCAAAATGCTCAAAAATAAAACCCTAAACCCAAACCATGTATCCACTTAATGATTCCAAGTGCACATTATGTAACATTTGTTTCAAAAAATAACAAAAAATGGTTGCTACAATTTCCTTCTTTGATTTTCAACCTTGCAAAGTGACTCGACTACATCACAATACTACCGTACATTGGGGCAATGGATGTGGAAAATGATTCTAAAAAGAAATGCCATAATTTTAGGAGTATTAGTTTTTCAAAAAAAAAAAAATTTGTATTGTGGAAAAAAGAATTTTAGTACCCACCAAAATTCATTTTCTTTTAAAAAAAATAAATATTTGACAGAGACATGTTGACCCTCCTCCCAACGTATGGTAATTTGCCCAAACCATTTTTTTTGGATAAAGACATGCATTCTTCGTTTCTCCAATTTATCTATAGTAGAAGTCATTCATCAAACACTTTTAGCCTCACCGCCCTCCATGGATAATGGATTCACCGAGGAAAAAAATCTTTTTCAATGAAAATTAAGAAAAAGAAAAGGAAAATAAAAATCTGGTCCTTTTCAATGATTAAAAAAAGGGACAGAAAAAATCTGCTGTTAACGAGAACGGGACTGACCGTCCGTGACGGATGAAAGTCGTAGTAGTTTTCGTATCCCCGTACCGTCCTTGCCCCATACGACATTCTCGCACCCCCGCCAAGCCCGACTGAAGCGCAGAACGGAAGACTGGAGTACTGGACTGGACGATGCATCCCCACCATCGCGGCCGGGACTCCGACAGCAGTTTCCGACGCACCCACCTGGCMGCACCCTACAAGACTGTCTTCGAATCCGTGACTGTCCATCGGACGACAACTCCCCAGCTGGGCACTTGTCTCRCGAMGAATCTGAAGGAACAAGTGCTCGTCCCGCGTTGAACCGTTGCAGCTGTTCGCGGCGCCTCGTACCGACTGGAGACCTCATGTCGCTGCCGCTTTTACCGCTCCTCGCCCRTAAAATCCTCGACGCGCCCGCAACTTCGTCACAGAAATCCGGCTCGTTTAAGAGAATCCGGGCCCGCAATGCGGTTGTGGCCGTTTCTACTGCTGCTGCCGGACCATCACAGGCAACTTACTACCGACTATATTCGTAGCGACGGGGAGGATTCTCTCCGGATTTCCGATCGGGATTCATGTTTAATTTTGTCGTGCACCTCAGTTGCTGAAGTGGATGTTTTCTTCCACCCTTGCGATGAACACTGTGCATTTTTTTGGTCAATTTTTGGTGACGAGATTCGGGATTCTCCGGGGAATTGGAACAAATTGTTCCAAATGTGTTCTATATTGGTCTAAAGAGCGATGTATACAAGTTGCATTTTGAAACATATAAATAGTTATTTTGGTTTTTTTTTTGGTGGACAACCATCTCCATAAAGTTGTTACAAATGGCCACTTTTTATTTTTTGAATTTACTTATTTTTACTATTTTTGAGTAATATTCACATCAAAACACCTATTTTCTTGAGATTTGGCACTTCTTTAGTTCTCATAGTTAGAAAATTTTTATAAGAATTTCCTTCAGTGGTTATCTTCATCTTAAAAGGTGTATACATTGACTATATTTTTAAGAAATTTTAAAAATTATTTTTCTATTTTTAAAGTACTCTAGAAAAGTTTATGAGTACTGCTCCAAAACGCAGCAAATAGTACAAGTGTTTCTTGCAATCACCCCTACAGGAGTGTTAATAGGGCTCTCTTGCGCTTGCACTTCTGAACATTCAAGACGGTTTAAAGATCATTCTTTTGGTGAAATTTCTTCATCATGAAGTTCTTCCAAAATGCCAATTTTGGTCCAAGATGACCCTAAACTACTCCGGGTGATGGCGCAAGTGGTAAGAACTACCAAGTGCATCCACAAGGTTGCTAGTTCAATTCCCCGTGCTGACATTGCTCGCATGGGGGTTGTTCGTGTTCCTCTACTTGTTCCCTGACAAGAAAAAACCTGTGGCGTGTCATTCTGTCTCAAAACCGGTCTCAAAACTGATTGCCATAGGATGTGTCATATCAGTCCTCGCTGCGACCCTTGAAAGTCTCATGTTATCAAAAAAAAAAAAAAAAAAATTTAGTTTCTTCAAAAAATTTTTTTCTTATTTTTTACAAATAAAAACATCAAAGTGTCTATTTTCTTCAAAAGCCGTGATACTCTATTTTGTGAATAACTTTTTACCAAAATTTTTTATACGTCTCAAATTCTGGTGACATGATATTTCTTCTATTATATTAATTATCCATATTGTATCTTATTTTATCTTATTTTTTTTTAAAAGGTCTCAATCCAACTAGGAGAAAGCCAAACGCTACGCAAAACTGCCAATCTTTCTTGCAATGACCCCTATGGACCCTTCTTTTTAAGGAGATTGTGAAAATTAAGATAAAATATAATTCCTATGTCTTTTTCTAAGAAGATCATACCAGCCCTTTTGGGGGGGGCGAAATGGAGCCAGAAAGCACCATTTCATAGTAAAAAAAAAATTTCGCCAGAAAAAAGTAATCTTTTTTTGCCAGAAAAGTTTCAATTCAATTTAAAATATGGATGAAATTGTCAAATTTGGATGAAAAAGTGTATGAATTTGATTGAAAAGTGTTTTAWGGTACAAAAGATGGATGTACGAAGAAATAAAATGCTTCACCAAATTTTACGTGATCGCCATCCTAGCACTTTTTCAAAACCCCCCAAAAAAGGGCTGGATCATACCATGATTATGAGCAAAACAAGACTATTCATAATACAACTCCAACACTACTCTAGTACACCACTACTATTCCAAACGGAATGAAATACAAATTTCCATATTCCATGAGAAACAAATTTTGCAGATTGTTTTGTGTTTGAGCGATGAAGAGATGTTTTTGAAGTTTCCATAACTTTATTTTTTTTTAAAAGTGCATAGTTAGTTTTTGTGATCAATCAACCATAGATTTGATTGGTCTTTCTATTTTTTGATTGACCGAACTCTTATTGACAAATACAAGATTAATAGCCTCAAAAAGTGGTGGAAGTTCTTCTTGACTAACCGGACGTGAAGAATACAATACTGGAAACCATAATGTCAATGTAGAAGAGTTTTGCTATCATCGTATGTTTCGATTGGTTCAAGAGAGATTGGTTTAAGACTGATTGCCTTGTGCAAATTTTCAAACGGGGCGGGTATTAAGTAGAAATTTCATTGGTTTAAGTAGTGAGAGAAATCTAAGAGAAATCTCTACTACTACTAATTAGTATTAACTTAGTGAGTGCAAGATTCACCTAACATAATCTAGATGGAGGAGACTTTGGGCCATTGTGAAATGTTTTAAATGGTTAACCCTAGAGCGTCTTGATTCATCCCCAAAATTGACGTCTTGAGAAAAATCATTATAAAGTGCTATTTGGAAGCATACTTTGGAATTGATATACAAATAAAAGTTGTAGATTGAGAGTTGTAGATTCCATCCGTACAGTTAGATTCACCAATGCTATCACCAATAATTTTTTATAAATTTTCAAACGAAAATTTCAAAATTTCTTCAAAATTCGATAACTAGCAAAATATTATCATTTTTGGAGTAGAATTTTTTGGAGTATATTTGAAATGAGGTTCTCTTGACATGGTGATTTTTTTTAATTTTTGTGTTCTTAGAATCCATGACCTCATTTTGGCAAATCTAGTTTGAACTAAAGTCAATGCAATTTTGGCTTGGTCAACCACTTGACATACTTGCAAATTGGTAATTTTAGAAAAACATGTACTCTAATAACTCCAAATCCAACCCTTAGATAGAACAACAAGTTGATATAGTATCCCCACAAATTAAAAAATCTTTCATCCAAACAGTTTACTAGGAGCTCGGGAGCTTTTGGCCCGCTGGGCCAAAGAGGTCCTGCAGGGCCAAACCACCGTATGAATAGTGAGCGCAATTGACAGCGCGTTTTGACAAGTTATGAGCAGGTCGTGGCACATGATCAACCCATTTGAGCCTAGGATGCACTAGTAGAAAACAGGCTATAAATGACTGTCCTAAATGACTGAAAATTGTCCACAATGACTACAAATGAGTCATTGTGGACACTTTTTAGTCATTGAAGATAGTCATTTAGGACATGTTTTTCTACTAGTGATGGTGGTTCAAAAAGGGGGCTCAATTTTTTGCCCCCGCACCATTTTCTCGTACACCTAGAGGGGGCCAAAATGGGGGCTAAACCACCCCACTCTAGCCCAAGCTGATCACCCAAGAGTTTCTAGTGGTTAGGAGGATGAAACTCCAGTTTCAATCTATTCATTGTCCAATTTCTGGACGACGGCGCGCTCCAAGGTTAAGTAATCAAAGAAGTCAAACAATCGCTCAACTCTTATTCATTGACATTACGTTTAGAAATTGCAAAGTAGGTCAAGTCATTAAATATGATCGTACCAACCTCGCTGCCCAAAGTTGGATAGGTCCTAACCGGCAATTATTTTTGACTACTTGGCCTGCTTTGCAAATACATACCTACCCATTTTCAAAACACATGAACATGCCAACACTGAGCCACCTATGCGGTTCTACACAACCAGGGTTATAAGTAGGATTATGCTGCACTGTTTTTGATTTTTGGCCATAACTTACTTCCACGACCTTCACAGAGTGTGTTGGGTTTACTGTACAGTACAGTGGCCTTCAATAAGTCTTGCAACCCCATCTCAGTTTTGGGGCAAACACTCTAATTGCAAAACATAATTGTAGCAGGTAAATTTAGATATTTGATTGAGATTTTTGGCCTTGAACAAGGTGACTCATTCCACTCTTTAGAAATATTTCTCTTGTGATATGTGGTTAATTTTGGAAACACTAAGTTTAGTTTGAAGGCACAATGCTACATTTGAATAATCTCATATTACAAGATCATAGGTAGTGAATTTCATCCGGCTTTGGAGTTGAGAGGACCAACATTACTGTAGACATGCTTCTAGTGATTGTTGCTTGTAGACGTAGCCTAGAAGTTTTGAGAGCAAAATTGATGTTTGCCTATAATATTGTGTATGTGATATTGCTAGGAGTTCTATAAGCAAACTTTGTGAAATTTTAAGTAGTGTTAGTTAACTTTGCACTACAATATGGTGTAAATCTCATTGAATGACCACCACATTCTTTTGACCTCAATTCCATAGAAAACGTATGGAAGTAAGTCATAGACCAAGTGCAAAAAAGATGTAGATCCATAGCAAAGACTAAATGCAAACACTAGTGAATTTGGCATGGGAGGATATACCTCAAGAAAGTATCTGAAGATCAATTTCTACAAGGCCAAACTAAATGCAAGCTCTAATAGTAGCTCAAAGTGGTAGTACTTGATGGTAGTGGATGTACCAGTTTATTGCAAAATAGTTGCTAGTGAGCAAGACAAAATGTAAAATTTATGTTATAATAGGCTTCTACAATACTATAGCTTCCTAGTAATACCCTGCTTGACATTGTTTGTTGAATTGTTTTTAGTTCATGACCTTTGCCTTAAATGTGTATGAAAGAAGATTGCAAAACACATTAAAGCCACATAGAAAAAAAATTTACCTACATAGTGTGAGTTTTTGTAACATGAAAGATGTGGACAATGATGTTTCTTAATTAAATGTGCAATCAAATTTTATAAAATCATCACAATTACTTTTCAATTAATTATTATGTGAACCCATGAAAAAGAAATAAAATAATTCACCAAAAATGGAGTTACTATTTTTGGACATTGAAATTTCACATGTTGGTTAAGATTCTATAAAAGCAATAGATTTCATAGGATACTTTTGCTAGGATACTCTTAAAACTGAGCTTAAAAGGAAAAGTTTGAAGGACTTCAAAGTGGGGTTGCAAGACTTATTGGATGGTACTGTACAGTACAAGGGACTTCATCTTGAAGTTGCTCTGCATTACTGACAGTTGATTCATGTCCTTTCGTTGGTTAGAGGCGATAGGACATGAATTAACAATCTGAAATTCTTTTCGAAAAGGGAATCTAAAAAAACATTATTTTATGTCCTCTACATGCGTGCTAACAGGGCTCTCCTGCGCACGCACTTCTGAACATTCAAGATTGTTTTAAGATCATTATTTTGGTGAAATCTCTTTATCATAAAGTTCTCCCAAGTTTTCAGTTTTTAGTTTAAAAAAAATTACATTTCTTATTTTCTACAAGGGTGAATGCAAGAAAGACTAGTACTACCTCCGTCCTGAAATAAATCCGGGTTTTCTTGAAAATGGCTAGATTAGCACAAGAATTGTTCTTAATTTAAGGAGCTCGTGTAGTTATTGTAGATTCTACCAAGTCCCATTAGGTGTGAAAGAATGGAAGTCAACAATTAAGTTGTGCATGTTGAAAACGGGCAATGAAATTGAAATTTTTTTGCCCTTTTTGGAATTGCTCCAGTTGTATTGATTTTTATCATTCTCTAAGCAATGTTGGTGGAGTGGCATCCATTGACATCCTTTCTATTCAATTTTGACAATGTGTTGTGATTCAACTCCAAAAAATTCTCAACAAGAGATTTATTAGTAGTAGTTTTTGTATAATTGTGGGTTGAATTCTTTGCCTTTGGTTGGCTAGAGAGTTGCATTTTTATTCCGTTTGCAATGATTGAATTGCTATGTAGTCTTTGGAGCATAGAACTATGGATTCATTGACTTGAGGGAACTCAAACTAGCTTTAGTTGTTGTCCATCGAGTAGTGGAGAGTCAATTTTGAATTTAATTTGGGACAAGTATATTTGGAAATCCCGGATTTATTTCGGGACAGAGGGAGTACTATTTTGCGTCACAATTCGAATTGCGGAGTTTCCATCCACTATAACTTTTGAAGTATGAGCCCAATTAACTTGAAAATTTTATTGGAGATGTCTTGCTTGATAGCAATTAGATTCCTCATTTTTTAGAAATTTTAAAAAATCATTTTATATTTGAATTTAAATTTAGCTAATCTGTCAAGTTTTGCAATTTAGAGGTTTTTAGTACTAGGGAGTGCCCAATACTAGAGCTGAAATTTTTAATGATCTAGAGTTGAAATTTTTGTGGTCTATTCCCGGGTCTATTTCCACACTAGGTGGGCATGCATCCGCCAGAGGGAATCTAAAAAAACATTATTTTATGTCCTCTACATGCGTGCTAACAAGGCTCTCCTGCCCGCGCACTTATGAACATTCAAGATGGTTTTAAGATCATTATTTTGGTGAAATCTCTTTATCATAAAGTTCTCCCAAATTTCCAATTTTTATTTTTAAAAAAAATTATATTTCCTATTTTCTACAAATTAAAACATCAAAACACCTATTTTCATAATATTTTGCATTTTTCTAGTTCTCCTACTTAGAGAATTTTCCTACGCTTTTCCTTCATAGGGTACCTTCTTCTTACAAGTGTATACATTAAATATATTTTCAAATTTTTTTTAAATTTTTTTTCTAATTTTACAGTATTCCCAAAAAAAACATGAGTACTATGCCAAACGCTACAAAAACCGGGGGGGCTTCTTGCAATCACCCACAAATTAAAACATCAAAACACCTATTTCTATGAAATTTTGCATTTTTTTAGTTCTGCTACTTAGAGAATTTTCTTACTATTTTCTTTCATAGGGTACCTTCTTCGTAAAGGAGTATACATTAAATATATTTTTCATATTTTTTTAAAATTGTTTTTCTAATTTTACAATACTCTCGGAAAAAACATGAGTACTGTGCCAAACGCTACAAAAATTGGGGGGTCTTTCTTGCAATCACCCAACTTCACTTATTGTGAAGTTAAGGCATGTACTTCTATCATAGATTCTCATTCTAAGATCAAGAAGCCTTCAACATTTGGGTAGTATTAGGTCAACGGTTGGTATTGGATTCTCCTACCTAACCTTATATCGGGCTAAATGTTTTCCTCCATCAATCTTGCCATTGTAATCCAACACCATCAACTTTGGAAACATAACCAAATTGCTGCAACTTCTGAGGTTCGATGACTGCAACTTTCACACATAATGAGTGAGACTAAGGTAGGATGCTGCAAAACCAATCGTGATGGATAACCGTTAACACCCATGACGTATGTCCACTTAAGGTTGATAACGTTGCTATGTAGTACATGATTTATTTTCTTAGATCCCAAAAAATAAGACATGTATTGCAGGACTACATTTCTACCTTAGACTGAACATGCGTGCTACATGTTAACGGTTATCCATCGTGATTGGTTTTGCAGCATCCTACCTTAGACTGGATGATGATGATTTCGTTTGAATTTGTTGCAATCCTCACCCTAAAATAGGAAATAACTTACTCAATGTTGGACCTTAACCCCAAAATGACCCTGGAATTTCTTGAGCTTCTAGAATTTGCTCTAAATTGAATAAAAAGCCAACATTTTGATACGTTGTATCAATTCTTTCTGAATTGTAACCGTATAAAATCAAACTAGACATGCTAGAGTTCACATTAGAAAAGAAAACACAACAATATCTCTTACGGATTGAAAGATTATAATGTTTGATCATGAGGGTGTCCAAGTAAATGGTCTTAGAACCATCATCAATGTTTTGAAATTGCGTGCAATGGGAGTGATGTTTGTACTCATGTGGAGGACATAAAATAATAAATTTATAGATTCCCTTTGGTTGGTCTATGCTTTTCTACTATGTTAATAGACCATGAAAATTTCAGCTCCAAATCATCAAATTTAGTGACTCACAATGTAGTGAAAACCTCTAACCTTAAAGTGTGACAAATTAGCAAAAGTAATTTTTAAATGTAAATTTATTTTCTAAGTTTTTTGAAAAATAAAATATATAATTATCATCAAGTTAGGCATCTCCAATAAAAATTTCAAGTTTACAAGATTTATGCTTCAAAAGCTATTGAAGATTACAAGAGAGCAACATTGTTTCTGACGGAGAATAGGACCGGTGTTTTTTGCAATGACCCCACTACACATATTAAATTTATAGTTTTCTATGTTTGAAAATTTTATTTCAAAAAATAAGAAAAAATGCAAGAAAAAAATACACTTGATTTTCATTCTTACAAAAATTATTATGTAAAAGTAGGTACAAGATTGAAGGAAAAAATAAATTGTTAATAGCCATATGATGGAATCACAAATTACCAATTCCAATAGTGAGATTATTTTACAAAGAAACCTTGACCCTATTTGCCAAAGAACATTATTTAAAAACAATTTGAAACTTGTATTAAAAAATGAATCATAAAAGTAATTTCTTCAAGAAGAATACTTAGATCACTTGAAAAACAAGATTGTCCATAACTTTCTCATCACTAATTTAGATAGAATGAACGAAAAAATTCCATGTAGACAAAACACTTTTTATGCAACAATTTTATTTTGACTGACTTATTTTATTGTGTTGAAGGAGATTGCAAGAATCGCTTGCTAGTTTGATTGCATTTTGATTTTGGAACGCTATATCTTTTGAATTGAGATTCGAGTACCAAAAATAATTTCTTTTGTGGATGTCTTGCTTGTAATTATATTCTTTATTTTGCAGAATTTTTATGAAATCATTTGTCATGCACCTTACGTCCTGTAGGTCAAATGACTTTAGAAAGTGTTTACTGCTGCAAGTACATGAGGCAAACTCAAGTTCATCTAAAACCAATAAGGCCATGATTGTGTACATCCTGTATGTGCCCAATGTTGCAGCATTCACTAAGTTTGGGGAGCCAAGAAGCATTCAAAGATGTACTGTAACAGAATTTCCAATTTATTGCTGCCTTAAGTTTGCAGAAATGGTCGAATCTACACTGTAATCATATTGAAGCAATTATAATTAAAACGTCTATGAAGTGGTAATTAATTAATATTTGTCTGATCTTGTGTATTATCTTATTTGTTGCTCATGGAGAGAAGTATTATCAGTTTATAACTTACTGGTTATTACAGTATCATCACTCATACTTCATTTCCCAGGTATAGAATTCAAAAGGCAGGGTTCTTAATAATCAGGAATATTAATCATACTGCCCTTGCGTGTATAGGAGCCAAACCACCAACTGATTTGTACTCTCGGAGAAATTCGGTTGGCAACGCAGCAGATCAGGGTTCTGAAAGGAAGGAAGGAAGTCACGGTTTTTTCTTCAATGCCTGAAATTGTTCTCCAAAGCTAAGCTAGTCACTCCGATCACTTTGTCGCCGTGAAAGAGTTTTGGTAGCGATGATGGGTCTTGTTTTGTTGGTAGCAGCATATTGTCAATTCAACTACGAAAATGAAGACATAGTCCAAGATTAATTACAAGATTAATTCCCAAAGTCACTTGAGAGTTTGTAGAGAAGGCTCAGACTCAGTCAGTAAAATATCCATCAATTGGTCGTAATGTGGCAACACTTTCAATGTTTATGGCATAACCAACCTTCGGCTACCTGGTCAATGAGGAGTCAGAGTGCAAAGCACGGAGGTTCCGAATCTCACTCGCGTGCAAGAGGAGATGGAGACCTGCTCGATCTTAGTGTGGAAATGTTGAATTGATTTGGGTCAATGCTTGAATGTTGTCTACTCCCTCAACCCCCCTCAGAAACTCCAAATCAGTTTAGGGTTTGTACCACTACTAAACCGCTCCATTTATTGATTATGATTATTCAAGAGCAAGCAATGTAGAATTCAAATCACGTGCGTATGTACTCCACCCTCCGTTCCAAATCGCCTTCTCCACAATCAACGAATCAAAATCAATGGTTGGAACCGTTTCAGTGATACAACAAACCTTTAAAAATGGATTTGGATTTTTTTAGTGGGACTGAGGGATTATGAAATGGGCTCATTCATTTATTTGAATTTGAAGTGAAGCGCAGTGGACGCTATGTAAGTATTCTTGATAGAGATGCCACAGCTGCGGCCATGAAGTACACTAATGATGGTAAATAGCGTTACCTACACTAATTGATATAAAATAGCCATAAGTTTTTATTGTTAATGAATGTTTTTACCAACTATAGGTACAAAGTTTTCTCAATTATAGTACTATTGGGATCCATGCACTCTGTAAAGATATTCATGAAGAGTAAAAACTTATAGCATTTCTAAAATAGTTAATATGGGTAACACTATTTACCATCATTAGTGTGGTGATGATTCAAGTCGTCAGTAACTTGTTAGAAATCCGGACTCTCACAGTCATGCTAACTGAAATTGGTCGAATAAATGCACACTGAGAGTGAAAGTTGAAACTACAATGACACTAGGAGAAACTAAGCAAATAAATGATTTAATCTAGGAGGGACTCTCAGACTCATCACCCAAGTGACTGAACCACTGAGAATGGATAAGATGAGAATGAATGTAGCCTGTGGTTCCATCCTCACCATCGAACCTCTTGTGTATGCACCCTA
>VACF01002589.1:0-82937 GCA_006891605.1 Pleurozium schreberi | reverse complement strand
TATTGCAGCTCGATTGTGCTTAATATTTTTTTCTTCGTGTGTATGACCAGATTGGATGGTATAGTACCTGCACCACGTGGAGTTCCTCAAGTTGAGGTTTCCTTTGATATCGATGCCAACGGCATTTTGTCGGTTGAAGCGACAGACAAAGGATCTGGAAAGAAACAGGATATCAAGATTACCGGTGCTTCCACTCTCAACAAAGACGATGTAAGCTATTTTCTGATAGGCTTGAGATTTTGAACTTCAGCAGSGCTGTTGTTGTGAGCTAGCTCTACCGTTGTCACTCACTTTGTAYGTTCAAGTGCAGGATGCTGATGATTTATTTGGTGTGAGATAAATATCGTTGTCGTTGACATGGGTAGTTGCCATTTATYAGCTTTATAATTGACCTCGGGCTTGATTGCAGGTGGAGAGGATGGTGCAAGAGGCAGAAAGAAATGCAGAGCAGGATAAAATGAGCAGGGAGGTTATTGATCTAAAGAATCAGGTAATTGTTTATAGCCGTCCCTGTTTGTCAGCAGAATTATTTTAATATCCACACGATTTTCTACTCTCAAGTTCTGACTTCTTTATATTGACGAGGTGACCGATTTCTGCTTCTAATGCACATGTAGCGTCTCACTTCTTGCTATTGATTGTGTGTATGCAGAGTGACAGCATGATTTATCAGGCCGAGAAGCAGTTGAAGGAACTTAGTGACAAAGTGCCAGCAGATCTGAAAACCCGTGTGGAGGCCAAGGTGGCTGACCTTCGAGATGCGGCGAGCTCRGAGGATGTGATCAAAATGAAACAAGCTCAAGAGGCTCTCCAACAAGAGATCATGCAAATTGGGCAGGCAATCTACGGAAGCGGTGGAGCAGGAGCAGATCCTTCACAACCTGCCTCCGGACCTGGTGGAACATCTCCTGGAGCCGGGAAATCTGGYGGAGATGATGCGGATGTGATCGATGCCGATTTCAGCGATTCAGTATGAGCAAGCGAACTGTATTAATTAGTCGAAGAATGTACAGAAATGACCTGTAGAATGTGATCAAAATGAAACAAGCTCAAGAGGCTCTCCAACAAGAGATCATGCAAATTGGGCAGGCAATCTACGGAAGCGGTGGAGCAGGAGCAGATCCTTCACAACCTGCCTCCGGACCTGGTGGAACATCTCCTGGAGCCGGGAAATCTGGTGGAGATGATGCGGATGTGATCGATGCCGATTTCAGCGATTCAGTATGAGCAAGCGAACTGTATTAATTAGTCGAAGAATGTACAGAAATGACCTGTAGATCGAAATTGATCAGGCTTCGTCTAACTTGTTCCTTCGAAGACGGTAAGCCAATTTCACATTTGGGCGGAGTCATCATTTCAGCATTGTCGGCTCCAGCATGATGAAGATGTGTATATTATTACGTACATTATCAGTGCAGATCACCAATGAAAATGAATTAGAGTGATCGTAGGCTTATAAAACCTCTACTGAAAGTTTAGGGAAGGTGTGGACAATGGAACAGGCCACTGGGCTATGATGTTCTCAAAACACTGGACTAGTACTGCGGATTAGTGATATCAAGTTTAGGACTTGAACGGTATGTTGAGGTTTTTTTCTTCCATTTTCTGTGTTTCCAAAAATTGAGATGGAATATCAATGGTGTCTGAAACAGAGTAAGCTTACCTATGGAGAACCCAGAAGTATCACATGTGTGAACTCAATGACCTATCAAATACACCACACGATTGAACTCCGAATTTTGAATTCACAATTCAATGGAAAGTGAAAAATTAATCCTTTGACGTTTCGACCAACTATAGACAAGTAGGAAAATACTTATGGGTGATTGCAAGAAAGACCCCCGGTTTTTGCAGCATTTGGCACAGGACTCATGTTTTTCTCGAGAGTACTGTAAAATTAGAAAAACAATTTTAAAAAAATTTGAAAAATATATTTAATGTATACACCTTTACAAAGAAGGTACTCAATTAAGGAAAAGAGTAGGAAAATTCTCTAGGTAGGAGAATTAGAAAAGTGCAAAATTCCATGAAAATAGGTGTTTTGATGTTTTAATTTGTAATAAATAGGGTAAAGAATTTTTGAAGAAACTAAAAATTGTCAATTTGGGAGAACTATATGATAAAGAGATTTCACCAAATGAATGATCTTAAAACCATCTTAAATGTTCAGAAGTATGCGCGCAAGGGAGCCTTATTTGCATGCATGTAGAGAAAATAAAACAATGTTTTTTTAAATTCCCTCTGGTAGATGCATGCATGCGTAGTGTGGGAATAGACCACAAAAATTTCAGCTCTAGATCATTAATTTTGGGTACTCCCTAGTACTAAAAACCCCTAAACTGTAAAGTGTGACAAATTAGCAAAATTTATTTTTATATATAAATTTATTTTTGAATTTTTTTGAAAAATAAAGAATTTGATTGCTATAAAGATAGACATCTCCAATAAAAATTTCAAGTTGATTGGATTCATACTTCAAAAGTCATAGTGGATGAAAACTCCACAATTCCAAATGTGACGCTAAATAGTACTCCGTACTAGTCTTTCTTGCATTCACCCTTATATGTGTGATTTGATCATCAAAATTTTGATTGTTTTGAGTACTTTTAAAAAAAATTGTGTGGAAGAAATTATATGCTTCAATCCTTTGTTGCTTGAAATTTTCGGTACAAATTGCAAGTAGTATAATGTTTGGGTCAAGCACCTAGGTGATGGCAGGAAACTTTTGCCCTATTTGTATCAAAACGGTCTATTTCAATGAGTCTTGTGACTTTTGGAATAATTTTTTTTTAAATAAAATAAAATATGGATAATTTGTAAAGCACTGAAAATAGAATTTCTCTACAATTTCACATCTAGAAAAATTTATCTTTAAAATTATTTACAAAAAAAGCACGATGAAAATTACTAAGAAAATGAAGATTTTCATAACATTCTTAACCTTCCTAGGACTCTAGGAGGGTCCCTTTTGCTTGCGCAGAAATTGGGAGCCCCGGCAAAGGAAAGTTCTTGTTGAATCCACGTGCGGAGAAGGCTTTGGCCAAGTGATGGGCCAACACTGTAGAATGGAAAAACCAACCAATGAACTTGTATAGATTATAACTGAAAATCCAACCCAGATATCTCAAGGGGAATTATCCCTCGACCTTAGAGGTGCACATTCCGTTGGTGAACAATGTTATGTTGTTATCTAATTTTTATAAAATAGTAAAAAAATTCAAAAAAATAAAATAAAAAACAATATTTTTAATAACTCAAGCATGCTTCAATTCAACCATTTTCATCTTCGGAAAAATAAAATTGTGTTATGTGCACTTGCACAAAGGTAAAGCACTTTGAGCACATGGGAAAGGTGGGCATTTTATTATTCTTATAAAATCTCTTTGAGGGATTGTATAATTTTATTAAAACTCTTTGCATCCCAATTTTGAGCTTCAAATCTGCATTTATGGGTCAAAAATAGGACTAAAAACCTTCAAAATGACCAAAGTAGACACCCAATTGGGATTTGTTTAAAAATAGTATAATAATTTTAAAAAATCTCAAAAAATAATACAATGTCTAAAGCTACCAAATATACCTTCAACTCAAATTTCATGTGAAACCAGAGTATGACAAAGAAATTATGAACAAAAAATCACCTGTCCAAGGCCAAAGGACAAAAAATAGGACAAGTGTTTCTTGCAATCACCCACATACAATAATCATTTCTCAATAATTATAATAAAACTCTTAGAAATGAGATTTTGGGGAAGAGCTGTCAATTGCAAAGTGGAATCTATCATGTGCATCTTCTGAGCCAAGATGTGTACTAAAATTGAAAATCCAATAGCTAAACAAGCTAGTATAACCAATATTGTCTACAATTTTTAATAAAATGCATTGTCATGGCCGTCGATGTGGGAAGTCTTTTGATATTTACTTGGAATGAATGAGTCGAATGTCTTGGAGGCAGGAAGCTTCGACCAACTCACCCAATCAATCCCGATTAGGCTTTGTTGCCGGTGTAGTGGTCAAATCTAAATGTGCTTCCTTTGAACGCATCCTCTTCCGTGCAACTCGTGGCAATATGTACCTCAAGCAGTCACCATGGKCTGATTTCGTTGCTGACCCTGCCTCTGGCGATCAGGTGATGTTTCAGTACATCTCCATTTCAATGATCCAATTTCTTAGGCAAATTCCTTTTTGATGCCAATGGTGCTTTTACATATTACTCAGATCAACTAATTTAGTAATTTATGGATATATCTAGACATATTAGCATAGACAATGTAAGTCTGATTAAGCTCTGGTTGTGCTCAAATATGCAAGGATCAGATGTCATCTGTATCCTGAAGATAAGGAACATGTTTCAGTATTTTTCGCTGTGATATCTGGTATGTTCATTTAGACAATTGATTGTAAACAACGCAACACGTTTTTTGCTTGTCTGGTCCCTGTGCAGGTTGAAAAAGTGGTGTTCATACTGTTCTTTTCGAGTGAGCGAGCACGTGTCAAGRTTACAAAAATATGCGAGGCTTTTGGAGTCAACCGCTATCCATTTCCAGAGGATGCTGCACGACAACGCCAAATGAAAGTTGAGGTGTGCTTTTCTTTACTTTCCAGTATTAGGATAAGTCAGCAAATCATATTAAGAAAATTCGAGAAGAGCACCTGACTGAATTGCGTGCTAGATTTCCTGTATTTCATTATGAGAGATTTTCATTCTTCTTGTGTGTAAGATAATAGAGGTGATTCCCTTCGTTTGATCTGGCATAATCGTCACTTGTTTTTTTTCAAGTTTTCTACCATAACACATAAATRTTGCTAGTAGGACGGATTTCCTGTGCTTGGGTACTATCTAGAAGGAGCCCTTGAAGAAAATTGACGACCTATATTTGCAAAAAATGGTTGAACAGGTATCAGCAAGATTATCTGAGCTTCAGGCAATACTAAATGCTGGTATCGTTCATCGACAAAATGTGCTGACCAACATTGGTTACAACCTTGACTACTGGGTTTCCATGGTAAGTTTTATTTTTCCTATATCAAATGTTTTGTATCCAAGACATATCTAAGGAAGACATGTTCAAAACAAGTYYGTTTTGTWGAAGAMAAAACGAGGAATYATTTTTTYGATTCTTGTTTTGCTATTTAATTTCAAACTTGTATGCATTTGAAAGCTTATTAGAAGTAATGAGGTGTACTCAATATTTATGGAGGACGYTGTTGCTATTCTGAAATAAGTTCACTCATTTGAGGTGCTAGTGTAAGAATTGAGCTAATCTGTGATGCTCTGGAAATGAGAAATGGCACTCAAACGAGTAGCAATTTGGAGAAAGAAATTTTTATATAAAATGAAAGATGAGTGGCAACTGACAACATCCTTTTGTGACTACCTGCAAAAATTGTTGTTAGGATGTTCATCTAGCACACCCATCTGTGGACAAAAAGGCTTTGGATCTGGTTTTGGTTTTCGCATTGGAGATGGAGTTGCTTACATCATTCTCCAGATAATTGGTTTTTGCTGGGTTTTGGAAATGTGATCTGATATACGCAATGTAGAATTCATGCTGAAGTATGTAGTAGTGATGATAGAAGAGAGATGCTGAAATACTCTGAACTCATAATAAGTTTGTTATCAGAGGCACCCAACGGAATTGGGTTTCAAAATGTCTTGCACAGCTTGAACGACCAAAAACMATTCSTATGGTATTTGGATCTATTCTAGGTTGTCAACATGAACAACAGGAAATAATCTGGAATTTTTACAGCCATTAGACTTGTACATTTCCTTTAGAACAGTGTTTAGACATTTTAAAAGTCACTTGCTGTTTCCTGAATCAATATGGTTGGTGTTTCATGTTTAAGGTAAAGAGAGAGAAAGCAGTTTATTGTGCGCTGAATATGTTGAGTGTTGATGTCACCCGCAAGTGTCTTGTAGCTGAGGGCTGGTGCCCGGCGAAATCTAAGCCTCAGGTTAGTATTATTGAGTTACAACGTGTTCTCATGCGCTAGCTGGGTTCTCTTCAAGCTTCTTAATGATGGTGTTAGATTTATTGATCTAAGGCTGACTCTCTCTTTGCGTTAAGWTAAGCTACTYGGGATCATATTACTATATTATGACCTTTTTATGTAAAACTGTTGCTTTTGCTAAAATCCTTTGTCGCWTATATAATCCTTTCTTACCTCATTAGTTTTGAATGTGGCCTCGACATTGACATCCTTCTGCAATAATATTAGATCTTACTATTTTCTCTAACTACCCTTCATTTTGGTATGCGTCATGCAYGAGGCACAGATTGAAGATGCTCTACAGAGGGCGACAGTTGACAGCAAGTCTCAGYTGAATACTGTCTTCCAAGTTATGCAAACCAAAGAATCACCTCCAACCTTTTATGAAACCAATAAATTCACAGCAGCCTTTCAAGAGATTGTGAATGCATACGGGTAATATGGAACAGTACCTCAGATTGTTGAATATCATCTATGAATGCAGAAATTCGTGTCTAGTTTTGATTAGTACTGACAAATCTATCCTTTTCATATAGGATGGCAAGGTACCAAGAAGCAAACCCTGGATGTTTCACAATAGTTACTTTCCCTTTCCTCTTTGCTGTCATGTTTGGCGATTGGGGCCATGGCATTGCACTTCTTGGTGCAGCTTTGTATATAATCTTGAAAGAGAAGCATTTTGAGTCTCAAGTATGTCTGATACAAATCCACATCCTCTTCTACATTCTCATCTTCTAATGAGTTGACATATTTAAACTGTGAACTTCTTTGACTGACAATGCCTTGTGCGCAATGTGTCCAGAAACTTGGAGACATCATGAGCATGGCGTATGGAGGGCGATATGTCATCCTCTTGATGTCTATCTTTTCAATATACACAGGTTTCATATACAATGAGTTCTTTTCAGTTCCTATCCTTCTCTGGGATTCGGCATACTCATGCAGTGACGACACTTGCAGGTATATTTTAGCATAAAAGTTGAAGTGTTGGGGAGGGATCTTGACTTTTTGATGCTGAATATGATAGATCTTCCATTCTATAAGGATCCTAGATTAAGCAAAGAACATTTTTAAGTGATTTTTATTTGATCAATTGAGGTTGTGCTAAAATCATTTTATCGTCCGTTAATAAAAAATATGTAATTACTTTCATCATCCATGCATGACATGTTTTCTGAAGTACCTCCAAAGCATTCACATTAAGAATTTGACTGGTGCAGTGATGTATCAAGAACTGGGCTAATTAAGTGGTCAGACCTACCGTATCCATTTGGTCTTGATCCGGCATGGCATGGTACGAGGACAGAGCTGCCTTTTACCAACTCCTTAAAAATGAAAATGTCCATTTTGATGGGAGTTTCACACATGAATTTGGGCCTACTCCTTAGTTGGTGGAATGCGGATTTCAATCACAGCAAGCTTGACTTCTGGTGAGGTTATTTCCCTCAAGGTCAGTATCACAGCATTTGCTTACGTTGAGCCCAATACACTCCTCTCTTCAATCTCAAAATCTTTTTCTTAGAAAATGAGACCCTGGTTAGATGTTGTTTCTTGGTTTTTGTTGTATACTATGGTCAATCTGTACTATTGTCAGCCATTAACACTGAAATAATAGACATAAATTACGGAGATTGTTCTAAGCTCTTGGCAGAGCTTGTGGAGCAATCGTCTGAAGTTAAATAATTAGAAAAGTCATTGATAATTTCATTCAACATGATGTTGTTTAGTACCTTGAAAGTGATGAAATTTGATTAGGCTGTTATGTAAGCAAATCAACATTTAAATTGCTGAATACACTTGGACAAACTTGGTGTCCTTTGATTTGATTAGCATACTTTGGTTTAATGTATCCTATGGAATGGTCTGGAAACTAAGTCCAGTGATGTGGATGATTTTCAGCCTAAAATAATCAAGAATTTAGCATACGAAATGCTTGACAAAATTATCATCTGTTGGGCTGACCAAGCATAAACCGAACTCTTGTTTTAACTCATTTTTATTAAAACCAGGTTCAACAACTGCATGAGTTGATGATGATGCTTTGCATCCCAATTATTGTTTGCTCACATGACATACTCTAGTTTTTTATTGGCCTTCTTGAAATATTTTACAGTAAAGGCAAATGGAATTGGCATCTAACCCAACTCACTTCATACTTTTTGGAGCTTCATGCAATTAGTAATGAACTATTGAAGTTGAAACACAAATGGTCTATAAAAGCTTCCACCTCTTCAAATATAAGGTAAAACATCCCATTGTGGTCAGTTGATCTATAAGGTAGGAGGTCTTGAAATGGAATAGGTTATAAAACCAATCAGGCTTTGGAGGTACATTTTGCACTCTCCAATGTACAAGCAGTCTATATTTGAGGAGGTGTTTGGTTTTAGAGCTCATTGAAATGAACTTTTCTCCAACTTCAAAAAATCATGACTAATTCCACAAAGCTCAAAAAAATATGAGATGACTTGGGTTAGATGACAATTTCACTTGTCTTTCAAGGAAAATTTACTGAAAATTATTTCAAGTAGTTTCACCTTGCCAAAATTCAGCATCAGCCCTTAGATGGGCACTTTATGGACCTCCTACCTTAGTGAACACCTAATCACCTCATGATAGTTTTTTAGACCATAATCAATGTCTAATTTGACCTCCATGGAGTGATTAGTGACCTCATTAGGAGCACCCTACTTTTTGAGCATAAATCATTGTAGGAAGTGACTTTCTAAGGCCTTCCATATTAGAAATTATTGTGAACACTTTAGGTGATTAAGATGAGCATATTGAATACAATGTTGTTGGTTATTTGGTAGCCTACTGACTCTTTGGGGCAAATCAATTCAAAAATTCATAACAAATTCATACTTTGTTTCGAAAAATTTAATTTCAATTGCTCTCACTATTTCTCACACTTGTCTTTTCGTGGGAAAAATTTGAAAAATTTCAGCAATAGTATGAGGGCAGTCTCCAAATTTTGACCACAATGGGTTGTTTTACCCTTCATTATTTGTACATTATTGGTGCAATGGAAAAGCAAAATGTTAAAATGGTGAGCATTTTTAATAGGTGGATGCCATTAGAGCCGGAGTGCTTTTTAGACCTTTATCAAGAACTTGTCAATTTATGTCAATTAGGTGAGTCTTTTGAAGTCTACAACAACATATATATTTTCTTTATATAAAAAACTACTTCCTCTATGGCCTCTCCCTATCATTCTTATCTCATTAAGATATGTACATGGAAAAGCATCTAAGAATGGTTGTATTTTTAAACTCCCTTAAATTTTTTTGAAACAAATACATATTATGTATGTATTTGTGGACACCATTTGAATGATATGCAAGATTTCAAAACTATGATTCAAACTTTACATAAAACCAATTTGAATCTCCCATGTTCAAATTGTGTTCATTTTGGACTTTGGCCATGAGTAAAGTGGTCGTTGATCACTTCAATAAAAATTCCAAGAATATTGAAGTATATCTCTTCCTCTAATGAAGTGTATAAAGTCTTAGGAGAAAGAATCTCTTGATTATAGAATGGTTTATTTTGACACTGGATTCTTCTTAAAGATGAAGATAGCAATTTTTAATGTTAAAAAATTCACCYATGTTGATTAGAGATTCATCTTCATATTGACAACAATAAAGATTCATCTATTTCTAATAAAAAACTAGGGAATTATAATATTTCAAATACATATACATGTATATGTATCAATCATTGAATGTGTGCATGAAGTAACATTTCAATCTCTATACAAGTTTGTAATTATAGTTTAACTCCAAACTTCCACGGGTCAAAAACTAAATGACACTCTCGAAATTGCTAAAAAAGAATACCTTCTAAAAAAAGGGTTGTAAATCAATATTCATCTATTATTCTCTTTAGAATTTGTAATTGTAGGATCTATTATTGACTGATATTAGGGTCTCACCTAAAAATATTGTGGTCTAAAAGCAATATATGTGAGATGTGATTGAACAATACAATATTTTTTTCAAGGCTTGTTGAGCTCTTGGCAATGTGACCTTATTGAGCTTTCAAACTCTATAAATCAAATTCTACTTTGTAAAAAGATTGAAAGACTTAGATTTAAATAGAGCCTAAAGTAAGGAAGAGATATACAAATTTTCAAATAATGCTCAACTTCACATGCCAAAATTGGAGGTCAACAGCAAAAAAAAAATCCAATCCCCCCAAAAATGAGATGAAAAACAAAATCTAACATTTCACTTTGGATGCCTGAAACACCCAAACCCATTTTAGATTAGAGAATAGCTTAAGGGGTTTTACTCTAAAATTGCAAATGTATTTGCACAACTTAAACTATGCTCTAAGTAGAGTATCTTAACCCCTAAATGCCTAAGTCATTCCAAGGATGTCTTTCCTATGAAAAAAAAGCATGGACTTATAGTTGTATTCAATGAAGCAAGTTTTTTTTTTCAAAATCTGACCGTATAAATGTTTAGAAAGCTTGCTTATTAGAATATATACCAAATTTGAGTTTGAAATTGTAAAGGAATTGTGAGATTATAACAAAATAAATGTATGTTTTTTTTATTTTTAGTATGCTATCCTTCACCACAATGCTTTAGAAATTTGCAAATAAAAGTTTTTTGGTGACATGAACAACTACAAATAGTGTTAGCACACTAAAATGCATTTTCAAAAAACTTAATTTCATATGGAAAGCTATCAAATTAATTATACAAACCACCTTGCAATTGTTGTAATGCAATTTTTTTTATAAGTAGAGATTGCAAATAACTCCAAATTAACACTTGATTATTTAAATTTTCAATGGTGAAAATCATGAAAACACTTTTTTGTTTCCATTGGGGCCATTTTCAAAGCAAGTGGACTTTTATCATTTTTTAGATCTTAAATCAAGCAAACTTTGCTCAAAGCTTGGGAATGAAGTAAAATTTGCAAGCTTTACTCTTCACTGATGGTACATGTATGTGTTTGAAGACCTATTAAAAATCAAATAGTCACTTTTTTCGAAAGATTCCAATAGTTAGCCTTCAAAATTGCCCAAATATTTTTTTTAAATGGGCGCATGAATTTAAGTGCCCACACCATCATGAAATTTCAGATTGACCATATATGGTCGCTCAGGCGATTAGGGATTAAATCCTACACTAAGGTAATCTTCTAAACCTTAAACCCTAGTTCTTTTAATTGCACAAAGAGAGTAGTTCTTTTAATTGCACAAAGAGAGAAAATCACTGAGAGATTAAAACCAATTAAAACGAAACCAGGAAAGAGAAAATTAAGACAACACATAAAAAAGCGACAACTTAGACAAATTCTCCATTCCATTCAACATGGTCCCAATGACTTGTCCACTTGATATTATGGTGCATGCAATTAGGCCAGGGTTCCTGTTGTTAAATTAGAATAATCTCTATTGTGTCGTGTTCATACTCAGCCACTTTTCAGTGCATAGTGCATAGTGACACTTTGGTGAGCCCAACTAAAAAAATTCAGATTTTAACAAACAACTTAGAAATTTCAGATTTTTATGAAAAACTCAAAACATTCAGTATGGTTGATGCAGTCCCTGCATCTTTTGAGGACATTGTGTCTTGTTCATACTCAAAGGAAATTCTGGATGCTCTTAGAGTGCATTTTTGGATACCAAATGACTGAAATATATGAACCCAAAATCAGCCCTAGTCTCCCATGAATTGAGGCTCTACATTTCAAGCAAGAATCTGTCAGGGTGTGTTTTAGATATAGGTCACAATGAGGCAGAGTTACGTGAGAGTTGTGAAAATGCCTGTCGTGGAAAAACCCTAATTGAGTAAGAAAATGCATCTTCTGATAGTCACATTTAATTTTCATCCACAAATTGCTTCAATATCCAATGAAAGTAACATAAATGCAGCGTTCAAGTATGGAGAAGCCATCATCAACAGAATTGCATCCTGGCGAAGGCCCCACTCTTACGAAGTTCAGAAAGACCTCATTCAGGAAGAGAAGTGGCATCTAACCTGATACAGAATTTTTACACGTTCCAAAGGGGCTACAGCGGTCTTTGACAATCCCCCCGCGAGACCTCCCGCAATGAGCTGCTTCACATAGGTGGGAGTAGATCCGAGCACGACATCTTGCAATGACGCCCTCTCTGCCTCTAACTTGGGTGGCGCACCCACAAGGGCCGAAGCCAAGTCATAACCTGACTGTTGGGTGTCCATCGCGTACTCCGTTTCACGAATTTTTTAAATTTTCAAATGAAAAAATAGTCAATAGATACTTATATGATTGAGGAGTATCAGCCAAACCTACGAATGAGTCAATAAATTCAAACAAATCGTGACTAATAGAACTGCACGATTGAATTGAAATTTTCGAATTCCGCGTCGAGCCGCAGATCGCTATCAACTTCCAAAACCTTTGCTCCTTCTTCTCGTGGTCAAATCAGCCTGGCTCCTTGACGAAGCAAATGTTCAGGCGCAAGCTGTGATCCGAGCGCCTGCACCCTCTCTCGTCAGCGCCCGCCAGCATTAAAAAACTGGACTCCACCTCTGCGAGCCCTCCGACAAGGGCCGCTTTATCTGTCATCCACTTATCAAATTCAACCCCAGGGAGGGCTGAATCCCCACACTCCGGAGGACCCAGTTTACAAAGCCTTCCAACCCAGGCTCGAAACCCCCTTCCAACGCACTCTCACGTCATCACCCACACAGAAGTCGAACATACGCCTTCACCGTTCAGGCAACTCAACCTCCGCTTCCAACACTTCCGATCTGGCTCCCCACAAACACCTATACACCCCACATACACAACAACACTCCGTCCCAACGAACACCGGCCCGTGCTCCTCACTTTCAATTCTCTTTCTCAAGAAGTGAAGTCCGACACTTGTTAAGCCACCACGCTACTTCCAAAGACCTCCACGTGAAACCGCCCCTGAACCCCCGAAGTGCTGCAATCTCCCGGACAGGCCAGCGCACAAGGAAACCCCACCACAGGGCAGGTGTCCCGGTCCTGCCGAAACGTCGAGACACCAAACCCACGCCCAGCTTTCGAAATGAAGCTGATGATGCCAGGGACTCTACCACACGACGGAAAGGGATGCTGCTCGAGAGATGCGGAAAGACTGAAAGGCAACAGCAGCGATGGCAGGCAAGGAACCAAAAAGGAAAGCGAGGGAGAGACTCACATTAGGGCGCTCAGCGTCTGATTTGCAAGGGGGGGGGGGAGGGGGTATTGTTTGCAGCCGTTGGATTTTTCCAGGGGGGTACGGGGGTGATGACGCGTGTCAATGCACGGGACCCGCTTGGAGCTCCAGTAGCCGTAGTTGTTGGTAGCCGATGATTCTAAATATAAGTTAAGTTACGGTATGGAAAAGTCAAGTTGTCTGCATTGGTCCTGTACTGACTGCTGAGAGCTGGACTTGTCTGGAAGACCTGTTCCCACTGCTGCACACCAACGATCCCAGAACGCATGCAGAGCGTTAAATCGTGCCCACGAACTGCGCCCCGCAGGGTAATGTTTGAGGGTAAAAGTAAATAAAAGCCCCCATATTGAGCAGTCACTAGGGTATGTTCTCTAGCCCCCACAGCTAATTTGGGGTCTCTGATTGCAAATCTGAATTCAGAAATTGCAAAAAAAAAATTTGCAAAAAATAAAAAATTCCTGCGTTTTTCCCAGCGGTAAATCTAGCCTGCGGGGCCCAGTTTGTGGGCACAATTTAACGCTGTGCAGAATGCATTGGGGATATTTCGCCAACAGGCTATACCCGTGCCTAGTAGGGAGCTGTTTCTGGGACACCCAATTCCGTTGGTGAAAACAGGCAGATAGCTTAAATTTGAATATATAATGTGGAAATTTGAGTATATTTTTCCTTGGTGAAGTACAAGTTGGGATATCTGGGAAAATCTAGTGCTTTACATATGGCTACTTTCTTCATTCCAGAGGGCTCCAATTGCTAAGTGACAGAAGGATATATCAAAAGCGCCGATTTTTTTGGCAAGGGCTGGGCAAAGACATGTTCACTTTGCAATCCTCATAAATGTATATATATTTCAACAAATTTGTTATACGTAGCATATTATTTTGAGAAGAATGTACGTAACTCACACGTGGACAAGGAACACTTTCACTGACTAAGGAATTAAATTCCTTTTGCTATTAACCCCCGAAGGACCGAGGCATATTTTAGGCAAAAATTGTCAAAAATTGTCACTTTTTAGGGCAGCAAGAAAAAAATGATAAAGAAATGTTTTTTTTCAAAATTTTAACCGTACACATTTGTACTAGACTTCTTTGGGAATGTTTGGAAAAAATTTCAAATTTTTTGACCGCACGGATTGAAAGATTACAACGTTTGAAGTTAGGTGAAAAAGATTTTTCCAACCTTGCCCAACAAGGCTTGGAAACTTTTACTCCTTCTAGAATGAGATATTTAAACTACATATGGTTATTTTTTTTGGACATTTGCATCTTGAACCCTGTAAGCTGCATACCCACCAAATTTGAAAATCATAGGAAGAGTTTTGCACATATTGCTCGAAGCTGCCTGAGCTGGCTGCAAGGTTCACGGCAGCCTAACTTTTGATCCGAGCACCCGATTAGAAAAAAAAAATTGATTTTCAAGTAGAGGGTATATGGTTACACATTGTGTCCAAATTTCATGAACATCCAATCAAAAATGACTTCATAGGAACCTACCCGAGATTTCTTGCGTACGTTGAACGGGCACTTGGTCCTTTAGGGGTTAACAAGAATGTCCAATTGCAGTGTCAATGCAATTGCAGTGTCAGAGATTTGCTCACCACCTCACATTAGATGAGAATTGAGGCCTCTAAAGGGCCGTTGGAGGCATGTTCCCTTTGTTGTTCTCAATGCAGCGATGGAATCGCTAGCTGCAGTCAAAAAAATAATATAACAAAAAAAAAAAAAAAAAAATTGATTCTGAAATGCAAAAATAAAGTGTATGTTTTAAAAAAAAATTAAATTAAATCTGACATGGCAATCGCTTCGCCACGTCAATCCGCTGCCGCAGTGCTTCGGAAACGCATGAACGCAACTGGGAATTCGCAGCGCTCCCTATGCCTCAAAAAACATGAAAATAAGGACTCCTACAAGTCAATGATGTTTGCACTCCATCTTGTACAACTGTACATTACGAAGCACATTTCATCCCAAATTTTCAATGTCACCCTAAACTTTGTAGACATGAGCACCAAAGCATGCATAATCTTATGAAAACTAAAGATAGGCATGTGAAAAAGAAGGATATTGAAGAACCAGCCAAAGATCAAACATTCATGTGTCGGTCAACCTTCACATTAGTCTTCCAAGAATGAATTGCCTCTTAGTAAAGGAAATTCTCCRAGGAATAATACTTATACCCAAAAAATCACACAAGGGGCAAATGCTTGCCAAGTCTATTTCTTTGGCAAGACATAAAAATCTTCAAGGTTGAAAAACACCTCTCATCCTCAATAGATCCCAACACTAAACAGGAGCCTATCTCAGCTACTTCAAAGTACTCCGTAATCAACTTTTTCAAATGACTTCATTCAACAATTTGTGAGGAAAACAAGGCAAATAGCACACAACTCATGAGGAAGAAGTGCTTGAAAAGCAAGAGAAAACTCCAAGTACAATCCTCCCCTTGAAAATCCATTTGACTCCTAGTTACACAAGCACTAAACACAAATCCAAAGCAAACTAGAGATTAAGTAACTTATTTATCCAACTAAGCACAAATCACATTTAAAAAAATCAAATGAAACAAAATTTTCTATTGAAGTTCAAACCTAGAAACCCTAAACTCATTCATTATGAGGTATTTAACATTGGCACAACTAAGAAAATAAAATCTAATGAAGCTCAAACCCTCCACCTTCATTTGCATGCCAGTGTCTAGACTCTAGACATGCCAACTAGAGAAAGACTGTCATTAGATGTTTTTTCAGCCCCGCAAGAGCCTGTTTCGGGGCTGTTCCCTGAAACTGTTCCCTGCACATGGAACCAGCGACTGCTGGTTTGAAATTTTGAATTTCAAAAAAAAAAAAAAAAAAATTCCAGAAATCTTAGAAAGTGTAAAGAAACTGAAAACTGATTTAAATTTTTATTTTTATTTTCAAAAAATAAATTTTTAAATAATGAAAAAATAATTTAATTAATTAATTAATTAATATTATTTGACGTGGCAGTCTCTGTGCCACGTCAGACTGCCTACATGGCAGAGTTCCAGAGTTCCCAATGTGTTCCCACAGCCCAGGAACTCGCAGTCTTCTAGACGGTCCAAAAAACATCTAATGTGATCTACAACATAGACACTACATTGCTAAACAAATTATTATGAAGTTTATACTAGAAAATTGCATTCCAATTGTGAAGTGCAATCCTACGTTCATTTTCAAAGCAACAACAAGACACTAGCACATTACAAAAGACACTTAAACAAATCTAAAATTCAAAGTCAAAATGAAGTTGAACCACAACAAAATTCATGAAGCTTGAAAGAAAAAAATTGAGTAATAAGAATTCTATTTTGAAAATAGAATGAAGGTGTAATTTCAAATCTATGTTCAATTCCAATGCCATAGCATAGCACTGCTAAAAATATTTGAATGAACACAAGTTGAAAGGATTCCATGAAACCATATATATTGAAATTTGGCATGCGTGTAAATAATAAAATATGGCATCAAATTTTCAAATTTTCAAATTTTTGTTTGCAAATCACATATCAAGAGGAATCAAAATTTGTGAGCTGTGTTTAGGGTCTATTAGGTGGTTTCAACAAAAAAAATATTCCTTTTGACTTCAAAGCTCTATTATCTTGCAAATTGTAAAGTCAAAGTTCTTGAAATTTTTCCCACTTATTCCAAATGTTTGTCCCTAACTTTTTACCATTTGGATTTCAAATAATTTTTTTTCTCATTGCACATGAAATTGTCAAAAAATGACTAGGTTACGATTGGTTCACCTATCCTCCTTGCATTGTAGGGGGATTTAGAGTAAGCTAGACTCCATATTTGCTTCTAAAATTTTGCATGAGTGTACCTAACAAGATATAGAACTCATAGTGGAGAGACTAAGATTCATCAAGAGCAAGAATTTACTCCAAGAGGGCTCTGGAAGTCTTCTGAACCCATTTCACAAGAATGAAAACAAAATTTAAAATAATTTTATAAAATTAAAAATCAAAATTCACTTCAAATGTTACAATCTTTCAATCCACACTGTCAAATGGTCTAAAATTCAACACATTGTTGCCCTAGTCTAAAACACTTTGTTTGGTTGAAGTTCATAAAAAAAAAATTACATTCAATTTTGGACAATGCACTAAAAAGTGGCAGTTTTTGACAATTTCTCTTAGAAAAACACACCCGGTCCTTTTACGGGTTAATTTATCCCATAGTAAATGTGACCCTCACATAAGATATTCCTCTTGCCAATGGACAGAGTAACTGCACAGGGGTCGGAGTGAATTCTGACCACTCCAGCATCACTGAGTGAAACCAGTGGCAAATGATGGTTTCCATTTGCTTCAAATAAAAACAAAAAAACAGTCAAATGAACAACTTGCTCCCAAATGAATTCCTTTCAGTCCGTGCAATGCCACTCAAAGTCACAGAATATTTCTGACCCTCCCCTTCTACAGATATTTTGTGACTGATGTCATTCCACTGACGTAAACTACGGCCAGATTCGTCCCCTTTATTTGCGGGCATGGTCTATGTCGCAATGAAGTTTGCTAATGCCCGATTATGTGGGCAAAACCATGTAACTATACACAATGAGTAGGCAGTCACTGCCAGGCATCATACTATGTCACTAGGCATTATGCATTTTTCATTCAAAATGTTCATTCTTGCTCGTGATTTCATCCAAAATGTTCAAATTTTTCATTCCTGCCCGAGGTCTAGGTTGGGCAATTGTCACTCGATGTCGGAGATTGTGGTAAACAAATGGCCTCCTTGGTAGGCTCCGCCCACCATGTCGACCCTTTGTTTACCACAATTCCCGACGATGATGAGAATGCCTTATACGAAGGCATATGAATCAGGGCTTTTTTTTTTACCAGTGTCTCCCCTGCTCCTGCCCTCACTACATAGGCCACAGTTTGGAGGGATTAAGCTAGAGAGGTCAGATTTCTGACAGTCTGACAAAATTTCGCCAAAAATAAAAGCCCTGATATGAATTTGAGTGGACAAACATGAACATGAACAATGCATAAAATTTTGGAAATAGAGACTAATGAGGTCCCTATCATAGTTTAGTATGGAACCTCTTATTATGGTAAGTACACCTAAATGCTTCCAAATATTAAAGAACTGAGAATTGTTCCTATCATAAGATTGCCTAATTTTTTTTGTTGAATGTGAAAAGAAGATTAAAATTTTTTTTTCTCAAGTATTTTTGGATACTACATAAGTAAACTAGGAATTTTCAAAATGTAGACATTAGGTGTAGCTAAAAGCAGGAATCACAACAATTACCATAATACCACTCATTAGACATTATCAATGCTTGTGTGATTGGATATGCATTGATAAAGGCTCCCTAAAGCTGCCTACATTCATTAACTCAATGTGTCTTGGTCAAACYTTGTTGTAGTTATCTACTCTGTTTTTACTTTGACCACCCTTTAYGTGTTTTTCATTACTTATAAGGTAAAAGGACCCATTACTAACSGGYRCTCYWTCACCAATCAATAGGGTGCCGTATTTCTTATCAAGGCTGGAACATAAGGTAGAACCACTTATAACTAACCAAATAAGGAATTTGGACAAATCTGAAGCAATGGAATGCAAGGTAAATATTTTTAGAGGTGTGCTGATAAAAATGATGAGGATTGCAAAAACTTTGGTAATTTTATGGCATGAATTGAAATTACTATGAATTTTGAAAGGCAAAAAGTTTTCCATACCCATAGCCGATCTCTAGACTCTTCCAATTCCAATCACTCAAAAAACTACTTTTCCACTCATTGCTTTCTACTTTTTTTCGCACTACTTTAGAACATGTATCATGAACTTCTAGTACCAACTTTGAAAAGATGAAAAAAAACCATTCTAGCCTTGGTTGGAAATAAGTCAATCTATGGTTGGCTATGGGGCACTGGTTGGTAATGGGTGGTTCTACCTTATTTCCATTTTTCTTTAGAATGCCTGTTTTTAAATTTTTCAAGGTTTGGACCAATAAGTTGATGACACATAAGTAAGCAAGATATGAGGAAGCAATGAGCAAGAAAGTAGTTCTTGAATGGTCAAAATTGGATGACTCTAGATGGTTGGTCACATTAGATGTTTCTTGAGGCCCGAGGAGGGTTGCAAGTTCTCAATTGCGTTCTTGCGTTCCCACAACACTGCAGTAGCAACCTGACATGTCAAAGCGACCGCCACTTCTAATTTTTTTTTTTGAAAAAAAAAACAAAAAAATTTACCCTTGTTATTGCATTTCACGAACTGTTTTTTTATTTTTTTTGTAATTATTTTTTCTGACAGCGGCCATCACTACATTGAAAACAACAAAGGGAGCAAGCTTGGAAACGGCCTCCTAGAGGCCTCATTTCTCATCTAATGTATGTTAAGCCCACCTTATGCCTTTCAAAATTCATAGTAATTTCATTTCAAGAGATAAAATTACCAATTTYTTTGCAATCCACATCATTTCTATCTTTGCACATAAGAAAATATTTGTTTCGCCTTATACTAAGGTAGAAACACCCATTAGCGCACGTGTACCCAATCATGTACCATGGACTACACCTAATTGCGTCCATTGGTTGTAGTTAATATGTCTTAAAAGTACTTAATTGTGATTGTAGAAGGAGGTAATTTATAATTTTTATCAACTACCCATAGTATATTAAATTCGATCCTAGGAAGAAACGAAATAGGATATTAATCTAGCAATCTTTAGCAACCAAACGCACAACCCAAAGATCTTAACATAGCAACCTTACCAACTAGGCCTAATTGCAACTACTCTCCACTCTTAATGGCCACAAGGGTAAAGAACATCTCCCATTTGTACTCTTGATCTTTAATTTAATCTTTCTTTAATCTTCACCACGGCTCTTTTGCAAATTTACTTCAAGCTTTCTCCAAATTGGTCTTTAACCCCACATCGCTTCTGCCCATACAGCTTAGATTCTGAATTCGTTCTTCATACCACTAGCATACTCCAAATAGACTTCGTTGCTCAACCAGCACTAAGTTGGATTTATAGCACCACCCAAATATTCTACCTACTGGCTCTCAAATCAACTCACAGGCTTAAGGCTTTACGTCTTCTACTCTCTTCACTTCCCAATTTGGTTTACATGCACTCATTTAGCATACTAATATGCACAGTTCAATAACTCATACACATACACTCATATCCTATTTGGACATAATCCACTAAAAACATCCAATCACAACAACTCTCTTGACTTATAAACCATGAACAAATTCCAGTTGCTATAACATATAAACAAAAATCCAAACACAGGGAATGATACAATCAGAACCAATTAGGAAATCATACGCACTGCATAAGATTCATCACAGGACACACAACAACTTCTATTACATTCATACATAGAAACAACAACAACATCCCAATTTGGAATCACAATCACCCATGCACCAACACATACACACAAAACATATTCAAATTGATTCCAACTATTTCATTTCACAGCAAACTGACTTACAAATCACATTTACACAAAATCCTCGCAAAGAGCTTTCCATAACAAACAAACAAACAAACCAAAATAAAACAAACAACCTAACTTAACATATGAACTCTTGTGGCATTTTGAAATTCATAAAAACTTCAAACTTCGATATCTTTCACACTATAGGGTCCCAAAGTCATGAAATCAAGCCCATGCATCCCTTTGTATAGAGAGCTTTTTGACAATACCAAGAACTCGACGAAGGAGGCACGATTCGAGAAATCTCATTGTAACAAACAGAACAACCTAACTTAAAGGAATTGATGAGTCAGATGKCTTTCATCAATTTCTTTGTGTACAACTGCTTAGAGCCACTTCACATGAGAGGTAGGAAGATAGGAAGTAAGAACATCTCTGTATTGTAATTGGTTGCAAATGCAAGTTGGATTTCACACTGGAGAGGCAAGAAGGAAGCACATGGATAATAAAGTAGCTGATGTGTCCCTCTACTAGCAACAAATTTTTGGCTAGAAGGTGCTTGTACCAGGGCACTTCTTTCAGAGGCCTCACTGTCTCAAATCGGAATTGCTTAACCCTTAAAGGACGGACCTATCACCGCGGGCGACATCGGGGTGCAATATGTAGTGCTTGACCGAGGGGAAAAACATTCTTCACGCACATGTTTAGCTTTGGATAAATTGTTTAAACCAATACTTGATGCTACCCATTCAAAAATTGCGAGAAGGATAGTGTGGCACAAAACACTTTCATGTGAAAATCTTTACTATCTTCATAGAATCAGGGCTACCTAAAAATATAGAAGCAATTAAAAACACTAAATTTGACTTTCCATGATGATTGACATATGTGAGGTCACTTTTAGAAAAAGAACGGATGAAAATTAGTGAGTGTCCACTCACCAGATGAGTTTTTGTCATCGAAAGGACAATAAACGTCCACGGTGGCGTTTAAGGGTTAAACCTTGAAGGACAGACCGGTGGCTGTAGAAATCATGCATTTTGATACCATATATTCATTGGAAGTCAAAGTATTGGAAAAGATCTCCCCTTTCCACCCCTAATATCGAGGATGAATGATTTCATTTCTGTCCTACAAGGAATGATTCTTTGCCATTCATCGGACGCAAAACGTCCTCGGCGTCGTTTAAGGGTTAAGCCTTAAAAGATGGACTAGTGACTGGAAATCATCCATTTTGATACCATGGGAATCACTAGTTTAAAATAATCTAGAAATCATCATTAGAAGTCAAAGTACTGCAGAAGATCTCCCCATCCCGCCCCTAATTCCGAGGTTGAATAGTGCACTTTTGTCCTACAAAAATTGATTCTTTGTCATCCATTGAACGCAAAATGTCCGCCTCGACATTCAAGGGTTAAGAGCACACTAATATTATGCAGAGCCCTAACACTTTGCCCAACTTCCTCCGGCTTCAATTTCAGATTAAAACGTAGACCTGCACTTGTTTAAAGGTGGGAAGACTAGTTGCCTTCTTGACTTCCTGCCGCTCTCTTAGTAAGGTAAAACAACCCATTGTGGTCAAAATTTGGAGTCAATCCTCATACCATTGTTGAAATTTTACAAATCTTTTTCCATGTAAAGACAAGTGTGAGAAATAGTGAGAGAAATTGAAATTATATTTTTCAAACAAAGTATGAATTAGTTATGAATTTTTGAAGTGATATGCCCAAAAGAGTTACTAGGCTCCATGATAATCAACAAAAAGTGTATTCAATATGCTCATCATAATCGCCTAAAGTGGTCACAATAATTTCTAATGTGGAAGGCCCTAAAAAGTCCTTTCTATAATGATTTATACTAAAAAAGTAGGATGTTCCTAATGAGGTCACTAATCACTCTATGGAGGTCAAGTTAGACATTGATTATGGTCTGAAAAACAATCATGGATCATTAGGTGTCCACTACGAGTCATCTAACGGCAATGGGATGTTTTACTGTAATGTGAAGCTGTTCTCAGTAACTTTGTTGGCTAGAGACCAAAAAGCAAAGGCCAAGGTGGACTGGCCCCTTTGCTCGACCACTCCAAGTAATTACAGGCCGGGGTGCAAGTAAAGTAAAAATCCCCCTATTTTGGGCCTGATTAATTTACCTTGTACATCCCTCCTCACTAATTTCCTCACTAATTTGAGACCTCTGATTGCAAAAATGAATTTAGAACTTGCAAATTCTATCACGCGTGGAAAAAAAATAATTTCAAGGTTTTACCGAGTGGCCGAGCAAGGGGGGCAGTTCACCCGGCTAGAGCAAGTTGGGTGGAATTGTCCTTAACAATGACAACTAATGAAATGTGGGCGGGGTGAATTGACCCCCTTGTTTGGTCACTCCATGTCATTCCACGGGTGCAAGAAAATAAAAAAGCCCCCTATTTTATGCTTGATTGAGTTATTTTGTATACCTCTCTTAGCTAATTAAGGGCCTTTGATCGCAAATTTGAATTCAAAATTTGCAAACTTTATCATGTGTGGAAAACAAAAATTCACTGTGTTTCCGAGTGGCTAAGTGAAGGGTCAATTGAGTGTAGAAGTCCGGTAGATAGTATTGAAAATTCTTCATAATGGTATTGATATTCACTATTCAAAAGAGGTTGTTTTATCCATAGGTCACTCTTGTAGTGTATTTTGGCTATTTCTTGCTATTTACCGACGACTCCAGCTCTGATGAAAGAGAGGATGCTTATTCAAGCTGGAGTGGCGAACGTGACAACGGACAACCTTACAGATACAAAAAGCCTGCTTCTTATAACAGTCCTGCAGAGCCTTTCCCTTATTCAGATGTTGATTCAAATATTAACAGACCCGTATCTAGACAGGGTAGTCAAGAAGCTGGGCAGGTTGTGAGTATGGGAGGCTGGGAGGACTTGGAGGCTGACAGGCTTGGGAGGATGCCTGTTCGTAGGACAAGGCGATCATCAAAGCTAGGATTGAGAAGGAGGAAAAAGGAGAAGCCTTTGTTTGTTCGTTTACTCGTTGCTTTGTTCCCATTTCTTCAGAACTGGGGTGGTTGGCTGTCCATTTTTCTGTTTTTCCCTTTTCTGGAGTGGAGCCACTTCAGATAAGTTGCTTCATAAGTTTGTCTCGATGTAAAATCGTTTGTAAAGATTTTCTAGTATATATATTCCCAGAGGGGTGGACTTCATGGTAGTTCACTCCAGTTGTAGCGAGTGTTKCTTGATAATCCTCACTTAGACTCTTCTGCTAACAAGAGCTTATGATAAGTATGTCAGTTTATCAGTATGTGCAACTGAATCAATATCAGAATCACAAAATAGATGGAACAATGTTCCAACAGTCTTTTTAGTTTCCATCCTTTTTGCACCCTTTGACGTCCATTTGGAAGAGATGGGAGCGGGGGTGCAGTACAGTACTGTACTGTAGCTTTTCTATTGCTTGACAAGGTAATCATTCTTTTCTCTTCTTTGAAACACATGGACAATTCCCATTGATTATTGACAAGCTTTTCTATTGCTTGTTGGTTACTGATTTGGTTGGTTTTTTTCATTGTTTTAAATACAATTGCAACTCCATTTCTTTTCATTCTGACACCTTGGGAGGGGAACTTTGTGCATGTGACTGCTGATTTTCATTGCAGCCTATGAGCGCTTTTGAATACTCTACTTCCAAAACTTTGTCCCCCTACTATAGTCTCATATTTATTGAAATCTGAATTTTTTTGTGCATTTCTTCCTTTTCTACACATCTCTTTACAATCTTGTATCCACTATTATCAACTTAACCTTCAAAGTACCCACATACCTTAAAGTGGCGCTTTTGGGGGTACCCACCTTAATCGCCATGCACTCGTCACCCGGGTGGCACCGCAGCCGCAACTGTATTTTCCCCCATGTATAGTACCCGGCAACTCTCAATCGTCCACCCCATTCAGTCATGGAGAAGACTTTTGCATAATATATAATTTGATTGACATTTTTGTCTTGTATAATCAACATTCAATTCTTATGCAATTTTCGATTGAGCATACCAAATTTGGGTTTCAAAAAACTAAAACTCCATTTTTGGTGAATTACTTCATTTAAAATACATAGTTTTACATGATAATTCATTGAAGAGCATTCATTTGATGATGAATTTTTTAATTTTGATTGTGGCAATATGTAAGAAACATCCACACTTACATCTTCTCTATAATAAACATCTCCAAAGAGTTTTAGAATTTCCTCACAACGGTTTCAAAATTTGGGGTGATATAGTGTAAATTTTGAAAAATTGATATTTCTTTATTGTAATTAGATTTTGCTATTTGAACTTCACATTGTTATTAGTTTTGTACATTTAATCATGATGGTAGAGTTGCTTTGCCAAAATCTAATTACAATGAAGAAATATCTATTTTTCAAAATTTGGACATTGTCACTTCATCTTTTAAAACCGTTGTGAGGAAATTCTAAAACCTTTTGGAGATGCTTATTAGAGGAAAGATGTGTGTATGGGTGTTTCCTACATATTGCCGAAATCGGATGAAAAAATTCATCATCAATGTTTTTCAATGAATTTTTGTGTAAAATCATTAAAATTTAATGAAACAATTCACCTAAAATAGAGTTTTGCTTTGCTAAAATCCAAGTTTTGGTATGCTTGATTGACATTGCGTAAGGATTGAATGATAATTATGTAATTTGAAAAATATTAATCATATAATACATTTTCCAATTTCTTTTGGAATTGTAGAATAGAGGTGGACGATTGAGAGTTGCCGGGTACTGTACAGTAAGGTAAGGTGCTCATAAAGCGACCCTTTACGGGCTGGTTGGCCTTTTTGATGAGTTTCAAATGCTCAAAAACATTTTCCTTTATTTTTAACTTGAAGACAAATGGATGCGGAATCTACCACAAGTCGTTTCATATTTTTTGGAGCATTTGTGAATTAGTTATGAATTTTCAAAGAACTCTGCCCTAGGTCCCTATTTTTGATTTGTAGCCCCTACTAAATCCACACAACCATAACAAATACGGTACATTATGCTGGAAACTTCTCATTATATTACTTTGCAGGGACCAATATTATATTGGGGCCTATTAGTACAAAGGCAAACTAATTAAAAAGACAATTTTGAAGAGCCTAAAACAAAATGCAATGACATACTTGAAGATAAAAACTTCCTTGAATTCTACAAAATTTACAGACATTTGAGATTGAATACAATAATCTAGACCCACTCAAGATGCAACACACTAAAATCAAGTAGCAAGGGTGGAATTTGAGGAAACGACGGTTGCTTGCGGTTTCACATGAAAGAAGTGCATTCATGCTTGACGCAACGTATCATGTCATTGTTGTGTCGCTCTTGCTCTCCGKCTTCCCGCTGATTGCAAAAGACATTGGAGTAGCAGAGATGGTGGAGCTCTTACCAACAATCTTGCTTAACCTCACTTGCTGGGTTGTAATTTGTTTATAGCTACTCTTTCATTTATTTAAAGGTGACTCCTAGCATCTCTTGCCATTAATCTACAAGACTTGTTGTGTTTTTTGTGATTGTTAAGAAATTCTCGGGGCTYAAGGTTTACCTAGTGGTTTTGTGTAGCTTGAGGTTTTGTGTTTTGAATTTGGGCTTTGGTTTCCTTGCATTTAGTTTGATGTGAATGTTTTTATGTTAAATAATTTTAATTGAAGACATGAAGGTTCTCTCTCAACAATTTCAAGAAAACTATTTTATTGCCTTTAATTTTGGCCTAGTAGGGGTTTGCATTATTTAATTGATTCTATTTAAATGATAAATAATAAATTAGATTTTGAAACTATGACCATACATGCACTTAACACACAAAGATTTGAACAAACACAAGAATTTCAAAAAATTAGGAGTTGATTAACAATGTTTAAGCAGGTCCGAAAAATCCGTTGTTTYCCTACCTATAAGAAGAGGAAAAAAACTAGCAAAGATGGTGAGAGTTACAAGTGCATTGTTTCCAATGGATTCGACTTTGTGCATCATTAAGCCTGATGCCATGCGATTAGGCTACAAGCACAACATTTGCCACATGATTCACATGTTCGGTTTCAATGTTATTGCCGAAGGCACCTTCAAGGTGATTCATTGTTATTTACAATTTAGAGTCTATTTTGTGAATTTCATTCAAGTGGTAAGTTTTTGTCATTTTTGTAAAATTTTGTATAATTGCAAAGAAATTGATTTTAGATTTATTGTAGTTATACAAAAAATCACTTTTGCATCTCAATTTTGGCCAAGACAAATCCAATAATCCAATAAAAATTGTGATATCTTTTGTGTCTATTTAGATTTATAGTTGAAACAAAATCTAGATATTCAATGATGCCATTTTGAGACATTTTCATGATAATTGAGTCTTTCCATTGATTCAAGATTATTTTGAGAGCATTTTTTATTACTATGCTATAATCCAATTAAATATGATGAGGTGTTTCATCAAATGTCAATTTTTTATTAAAAAAAAGCTATAGATAAAGCATAATTCATTTCAATAGGCAGATTGATGCTTTGGAGGAAAACATGTTTTTTAGTGATAGCTATAAAATAAGTGAATTGTGATACTTAAAGTTTCCACTTGTTTACAATTTTTTTTTTGTTCTTTAATATTAAATCCTCAATATTTTCTTTTGACTGAAATTTGTSTGCTTGTTTATATTGATGCTTAATTCACATTGTGTGAGTGTATTTATTATTTATAGTTGACAAGGGTGCGGGCGGAGCAATTCTATCAAGCCCATTCAAAGATGCCRTACTTTGAGACACTTATCCGCTTCATGATAAGGTGCTCTTAAAGATCATAACTTATAAAATAATGACAAGGTTATTGAAGGTATTGAAGGTACTTAGTTAGCCATGTATTGCATATTGGTACACTACACTACCACTAGTATCCAAGGTTCTAACATCAACGCACATAAAGCAAATTTATGATGGTTTTGCGACAAAAAGATGATTTGCAATTATTATTTTTAAAGTTTTTGTAAAGAATTTAGGACATATAKGTTTGTTTTCTAGAACATTGCTTACATTTCTATTTCTCAAATGGTTTAAATTCTAAGGAATTTTCAAATAGAATTTAGAAAATGTTTTCAACAAATTCTTGAAGATCTTTAATTTTTATTGCAACTTAACATGTCATTTTTTTATCACTTGTAGCATGGCAGACTTGTCATCTTCTATAAATTTTGAAGCATGAACCTCATGAGCTTAGATTTTTTATTGGAGATGAATGTTTTTGTTGTAATCACATACTGTATATTTCAAAAAATGAATAAAATTTATATTTAAAAATCAATTTTGTTAGTTTGTCACATTTTGAAGTCTTGTGGTTTTGATTACTATAAAGTATTCAAAATTAATGATGTAGAGTTGAAATTCTTGTTGTCTATTTCCGCATAAGGGAGGCATGATTCTACAAAGCGGCATCTAAAAATACATTATTTTATGTTATCTACGCCTGTGCAAATAGTACTCTCTTCAGCGTGCACTTTTGAACATTGAAGATGGTTCAAGCTCCTTCTTTTGGTAGAAATCACCATCAAGTCGTCATAGATTGCCACATTTTAATTTCTTTCTAAATTGTTTTTTCTATTTCTTACAAATTAAAATGTCAAAGTGCCTATTTTCTTAAGATTTGACACTTTTCTAGTTCTCCTACTTAGAGATTTTTTCTATGTTGTCCTTTGTTGGTTACCTTTATCTTAAAGGTGTATAAATCAAATTTAATCTTAAAATTTCAAAATTTTTGTTTATTAATTTTATAGTAAACCCTTCAAAAAACATGAAAGTTATCAACATGCTACAAAATCTATCAATGTTTTTTTGCAGCTACTATCAATTTGCTTTTTTGTTTTTGTTTAAATTTTTTAACTTTCAACTCAATTCTCTACCATAAAGATTTAATTACAATAACAAATACATTGGTAACAGTCTACGAGGACCTCATCAGTTCACAATCTTCGGGCTCAAGTGATGATGGTTTTCCCGAGGATGAAGAGGGTGAGCGAAACTGTGCACCCAAATATCCCGTACAGGAAGCCCCGGTCCAGAACACATCCATACAAGGAAATGCCAGTTTTCGCTTGCTGCAAGTAGCACACTGCAATCAATACCACACCGACCCATTGATCAGTCCCAGATGGCTTATCTCCAACACTCGCTCTAACCAAAGCACCAATAGGACAAAAGTAGCCAAAACACCAAAGGCAAAGGCGCTATTAATTGGGTGCGCAAGTAAAGGTTAATCTCTACATGGCACTACGCTGTAGTGTCAGGAGACATGAGTGTGGACTCATTTTCAAACCGATTTCACTTCTTAACACTTCTCATAGCACCAAAGTGACAACCTTTAAGCTTAGTAAGTCACTCCWCCATAATCTACGGTCTGGAAAAACAAAACTTAGATAGTATATAATATGGCATTAGCTTGGTGATTGAGAGGATACACTTTGCGAATCGGTAAATTAGACTCTCCTCTTCTGGAGTTGGATTCATTATCTGAAATTGATATGCAAACTAAAGTCGATGCACAAGATTCAAATTGCAAAGAGAGGGGGTTCGGAACGCACGCAGCGCATGCCGCTTTTGGAAGCTCTCGATGTCGTGGATGGTTTGATCCACCGTGCTGGAGAAGACGGGCGACTCCTCTCCGCTGCTGGTTTCCTCCTCCGAGTCGTTGAACAAGTGAGGATGCGCAGGCCCTCGCATGGTGGATGACCACTGCGAAGCGTCACCGGAGTCGCCGTCGCCTGTTTTCTTGGAATCCGTCACGGCAAGCGGGTTGCACGTTGCCAGCGCGTGCCACTGGCTCACAATGCCAACGATTCGCTGCGCCCTGTGCGTGATCTTGGCCGCTCCGTTCAGACACAGCATGAGCCCTGTCAACTGCACCACCGAGCATACCTGCAGAAAAATGCCGCGATCAGAAAACGACTCATAGTGTCAAGCCTAATGTACCAAGTCCAAGCGAGTCACTGGATGTCTCCTTAATTAGTCAGATGCAGAAGATTATAATCTACAATCTTACTTCTCATTYGAAGCTCTTAGATCAACCAAAAAGTATAGATCTAGAGTAAAACAGCTTGGCATTGTGTCCAAGAATGCTCTCAAGTTTTAGACTATTCCAATCTTCTAGCATACTTAGAATCCATGAAAAAAAACTTGGGAGTAGGGCAAACTGTACAATCTTCAAGATCCTCCAGTTGGATCTTGCAAATTGTCGAAAATAAAACTTGGAAGGATGAAATTTTGGTTGTAATTTGAAAATGTCATTAGCATTGGCATTAGGTTCAAAAATGGAAATCAAAGCCCCTATTCGCCAAAAGAATGTGAAAGCTCATATGAGCAGCTCTTGCAAATTCTTYTKGACAACGAAGTCCTTGGTTRCCATYACCACRTGCGTCCATCAACTGTCACAGGATAAAAAACGTGGATTGCAGCGTGGGGATTGCCTTACCACGAGATCTCCGGCGCGGAAGAAATTGATCTTCTGCAGGGAGCTGAGGAGCGCGAACAGAAACCACACTTGGCTGAATCCGATGGAGAAGAGCGCGGCCACCAGGAACGCGCGGAAGCGGTGACTGATGGTGGTCAGCTGGCTGCGGATGCGCATGTGCTCCGACAGGATGACGGACACGTTGGGCGTGGTGCTCAGCAGCTTGATGTAGCCCTTGAGGCGCAGGATCTGCAGGGAGCACATGAGTCGGAACAGGATGCACGTGAACAGGAACACGGAAGTGCGGTACAGCCACGACAGCAAGCCCGAAGTGAAGAAGGCCACGTTCAGGAGGAGGCTGAGACGGCGGTCGTTCTCGATGAACGGGATGGACACCGTCACGTAGTAGTACCACCACACACGGAACGCGATCTCGATCAGCGCCGTGGGCAGCAAAATGGACCCCAGCAAGGAAAACGCGCTCTGCACACATGCATATCAAAGGCACCCTCAATTTCATGAACAACAGAACATTCTCCTCCCTTCCTGAAGACTAGAAGCTCCCCAGGACGCCTGGACTCCAATCTTTACTGAAAGATTTGGGTGGAAGCAAACGCAAACCAACCCTATTCGCGTCCTAAAAGAAGAAAAAGTGCCCTTGCATATCAAATGGATATGGAGCAAGACCTACATAGGAAGGAAATCAGAAGGAAGAATCAAGGAAAAAAAGGACCTCTCCAATACAGATTCATATTAGTAAGTGAATTTTTAGTAGCCGATGCCATCGCTGGAGGTTTTCATCTTTGCCATGTGGTGGACTTCGCAGTCCAACGTTGAAAATGATCACCTACTTCAACAAGAAGGTGCGTCGTCATGCTGAAAACTTTCGTCTTCATGTTTTGTAATTGGATGCTCACCTTCGCGCTTCAATTCGATCAGTGGAGACAGTTGAGTACCTCTTCTACTTAACAGAGTTATTTGGAAGTATCCAACACTTCTGCCTCGTTTTATTGCCCCTCTCAATTCAACATTAGGAGTACTCAAACGTGAAGACTGTGCCTCCTAAACTACTCTGAAGCCTACCGATGTTAAAGAAGATGTGCAGAGACGATTCAAGATTCTTCAAAGTTCGAGAGAGAGGGAGAGATTGAAGAGTGGAGTAGCACTCACATGAAGCTCCGATTCATACCCCGCCCGCACCTCCTCCGCCTCGCGCATGATCCGGTCGAGCAGGAGCGTCCGTCGTAACCCATGGCGTCGCACAATATGCGACAGCGACAGAAACGAGACGGCCGCCAACGACGTTTCGGCGATTTGCACGAGGCCCTCGAACGGGTGTCGGTGCTGAATGTCGCAGTCCGGGCACGACACGGACGTCAGGTTCACGACCGGCACCAGAAATGTGAACAACACGAACACAATCCACGACAGGGCCACTTTGAGCTTCGTCGATTTGTCCAGACCCAGGCAGCGCAGCCCGTTGCGGAAATGGCAGAGCTCGTCCTGGGGAAGTGAGAGCGTCCGCAGCAACGACCCTCGACTGCGATCGGAATCGTCGACGTCGTGCTTCCCCGAGGAGAGCTCGTCAGGAAAACTCACCGAGTAGGAGTCATCCTTCGACTCGGGCAGCAAGGGCGATCGCGACGGATCCGACCTCGAGTGGCCTCTCCCATTCATGGTGCTGATTCCCAGAAATTTCAGCTTCTCTCTGTTCCGCTCAATGGAAACCCTCCAACGGCTTTCAAACCCGTCGCACGTATTCCGATCTTTTCAATAGGCTCCGCACATTCTCGGAGTCGATTCGCCCACCCAACACTACTCTGTTTCAGGCTGGAGCCGAAAACTGCGGATCAATCCAAATTTGAATCGAAAACGTGTAAACTCCCTAAGGAGCATGCCAGGGTGAGGCACTTAGCCAGTCACTCGAAATGTTGCCTCGCCTGCGCCCTACATGCAGTTTCTGTGGAGGCGGGGTGCGGATGCTCTTCGACCGAAGTCCCAGGCAGCGACTCCTCCTTACCTCGCCTTGCATGGATGGGCGAGCAACTCGTTCCTGCTGCCGCATCCTGGCATTTGATCCGGATGCTTGTTCCCTGGCCTTGAAGTTCCTTGATCGAGGGTTGGTCCCTGGGAGTTTTCAAAATTTGATCCCAAGGAAACAAGCTGAGCGCCGTAGCCTACATGTCTTTCAACTCCGGCCCTGCCCTGGGCTGGTGTTCAGTTGCCACGGGGTTTTGATAGTGGCATGCAGGGGCCGGGATTCACAATATATAGCCCAGGCTCTCACAGTTGGAGAAATTCACGTGCAGTGCCATCATCCATCTGGGTTGGAAAGACCCATCTCACCTACTGCACAGATAGGTCATGCATGGACACACCGATCGATGTGCCACAGGGTAGGATTCCTTTCACACTGACAGTGAATTTTGATCAAATGCTGGACTAAAAGCATGTAGCTGTTCTCTACCGCCAAATTCGTGTACCCGAGCTGCGAAGAGGTTGGACCATCAAACTTCGTGCACAGAAACTCACTTAAGCCCGAACGTAATGGAAGCATTGCCGGAAGCGCGCAGGGACCCCCTGTATGATACATGCATACCTCCGCACACCCGGACGTCGACATCGCGGCTACCGCTCACCCAATACAATCGCAAAAAAATCCAGCAATGGAATCCTCTGAATCCAATTGCTACGTACCTCGGCGCCTTGGCTACCAAAAGCTAGCTTCGATAACTCACAGAACAAGACAAAATTAAAATCACACGATCCTTTTTGATCAAGGAAACTCTCGATCRATCTGGCACATTCAAAGTAAATTCTACCTTAGAAATATCCAAATACAATCTTGCGCACATGAATCTGCAGGTGACATGGCAATGGTCTCCTTCATGCTCCACTACTCTCATGCTTCCTCTGAGGGCAATTCAAAAGCAGGARATCGACAGGCCATCATCCATTTGGAGAGATGAGATCGACCCACTGCCACGTGTGGCGTACCCAGATGCTTCATGGACACACCGGTCGATGCTCCATAAAGATTCAATACACACAGTAATTGAATGTTTGACTACCTTCGCTAAGTACCCCAAGCTTACAGAATGGAATGGGACCAAATGAAAAATCACATGCACCACTACCATTGCTGCGCTGTCTCTGCGCTATCTTCAAAATCTACCTATCGATACATACTCTGATCTGGCGCAAATGCATCTGGAGGAGATCGATCGATCGATCTCCAACTTCATGCTAAGTCAAATGAATCTGCAACTCTCGTAAGAATCGAAATCGAGAGCATACATGCAGGAGGTCGACGTGCTCCCCTGTTCGCTCGASCTCCATCTTCCATAGCCATTTGGGGATCAATAGATCGACACCCACGTTCTGTCCCGTCAAGTACATGCATTTCGATGCTTGAATTGTTTGATCGACACCAGCAGCTTGAATTGGTTATTGGTGTATCTAGCTAGCTGGAATGCGTACGTGCGTACTACCTGGGCTCCATCTCCAGGGTGACGTCGCCCGGATGGTCCATGAGTCCGTCCGTGGACGCCCAAGACACGTCGTGGGTGTTGATGCCCTGGACCATGCTCGGGCTCAGCTTCTTCCCAGACCACGAGAGGGAGGAATCCTTGCCCTTGTTGAAGGAGGACCCGTTGGAGGCGTCTCCTTGGCTCCAGAAGGTGCTGGGCGACTCCGGGGCCACGGTGTCGCGCACGATGGTTTCCAAGTCGCGCGTCACTTCCACCATCTGCGGACGCTTGTCTTGGTCGCTGTCCACGCACGCTAGCGCCAGTTCCAGCATCGCTTCCACGCCTTTGCGAGGGTACGAGCCCATGCACGGGTCCACACGGTCCCAGAACTTGTCAGCCCGCACGGAATCYTGGACCTGCATGCATCGATAGAGTGTGAGTTCGATTTAGAGTTCATGGATTAATTGTGAGTTGAGTGGCGCAACTATAGTGTCACTGCTGTCACATACAAACATACCGGTATTCTTAAGAAGATGATTGTACTCGAAACGTTTGGGAATTAATATTTGAAGAATGCACCTACCGAAATCGACGCTCAACTAATTAACACAGACATCAGACATACATTTACATGACGTCTAAAAAGCCCAGGCAACGTTTGAGTACCTCTCGGACGATRTTCTTGCCATGGGCAATAGGCAACAGGCCAGTAATAAGCTCCAACAATACCACTCCAAAGCTGTATACATCGCTCTTGTCTGTCAATTTGTTCGTCATGAAGTATTCTGGATCCAGGTACCCCTGTAATCATTCAATGTACACAATCATGAAATCAATACAGATTACTTTCAATGAGCCAACGCTCGGTCATAAAAAGTCGTTAAAATGGTCAGTTTCAAAGCATCTGATTCAAAATTGTGACATCTGTGTGCACAGTGCACCCAGCTCCCAGAACTAGGGTTTAGGGTTAGATCTGAGGTTCCACATGGGCATCAGAAACAGTGCCAAAATTATTCAAAATCTGGAACATGAATTGGCATGATTCCTCGACAAATGATGCCAAATCATGTTGCACGAATGAACCCACCAACAAAATAACGAACAGAATATCTAAACGCAGTCCAAACTGAAGAAATCTTTAAAAGCGCAAATCACTAAAATCAAGGATTGATTTAGGCTTTCATGGGTTTAGGTTTAAGTTCTCAGATCACGGTCCTCTGGAGAAGTACCGAGAATTTCTGCCAGTATGATGAAAATGTACGATGATTGTCATTAGATTAAGGGATAATTAACGCCGAGATTGGAGACTTACCGGCGTGCCTCTAACGTTGGTGGAGACGCCTTCTGGGGTACTGCCACTCATCTCTGGCGTTGGGGCCAGTTTGGAGAGGCCGAAATCAGCCACCTTAGCATTCAATTTCTGATCCAAGAGGATGTTGCTCGCCTTGATGTCACGATGGAAAATGGGCGGGTCCGCCTCGTTGTGCAGGTACAGAATGCCCTTGGCCGTCCCCAACGCAATGCGCACGCGTGTCGCGTAGTCCAGGATCTCCGTAGCTGCACCAGCCAACAGTCAAAATCGAAGCTTGCTAGACTGTTGGACCCTGTTTTTTTTAAAGTTAAAGCATCTAATAACTATCAAATAGTCTGGCCGTTTATGTTTTGACTTGCTCTCAAGAATGTAGAATTCAACAAGATGCAAGAATTCTGACACTACAGCAATTTGTAATTCACTTGTTCTGGAAAGATTCCTGGATGACATGCAAATTATAATGCACAGAGTGACCGAGGTAATAGCTTCGGAATTAAAGAAACTTACGTATCAGGTGGTCTCGYAAATTTCCTCCTGGCATGAATTCGTAGACCAACATCTGCAAACCAGAATTTCCAAGATGAGCTTGACTGACAGTTTGGATAATTCTTCAGTCAAGGCCATATTTGTTATATTGAGACTTTTTGCAGATTTTGAGACAGAATGCTAGTTATTGAAAAATTCATTTAAAAAAATTGTTATTGAAACCAAAAAATAAATAATGCTCAAATACTTATCCTATAATGAAATTCTAAAAGTTGGTGTTGTTACCTATTTATAAAAAAATATTAGTAAAGGGATAAAGCGGTTTATCTTTGAGTCAAAGATAGAAATGAGAGTGCAAAAAGTCTCAATATAACAAATATGGCCTTCAGTCAGAAGGTTTAAATAATTTTCCAGTCAGAAGGTTCAGATATTTTACTCTTGTTCGGTTATTCCACTCCCTTTCAACAGTCACAAGCCAGTTGAGACCAATCTCTTATGCGTTTCAAGAATTGCAACTTCACACATGAAAATGGATTCGCATTTTAAATAAAACTGTTTCAGGAACTTTTATCCAACATCGTATAGTCAACGATCATATCAGACGCCTCTCCCTACGATCACTCTGACAGGAAGGAGACCTCCTCTAGAATCATGAAACACGTTCGATCTTTTGGTGCTGCGTTCTTCGTGAAGCCTCTCAAATTGTTCCTACTAATAAAAAACCCTTGTTCCTGAAGTTTTGAGCATACTTGACTGAAGAAGTTTGAAGTCCTGAAGATGTTTACTGTGAATAGTCATTCGTTTGTTTGAGCAAAAAAAAGAAATTTTAAAAGTCCTGCGCATACCTGCTCTCCTTTGTCGTTGCAGAAGCCAATTAATTGAACGAGGTTTCGGTGGTGAACCCTTGACAGCAACTCGATTTCTGTGTAAAATTGGTCCGACCCCTGAAGAGAGCCTCCGTCAGCGCGCTTGACGGCAACGACCATTCCATCGGGGAGAACGCCTTTGTAGACGTGGCCATAGCCGCCTCGCCCCAGCGTCGAGTCCGTGTGAAAATTGTCCGTGGCGCTCTGAACTTCCTCAAAAGTGAACGCTTTCACTCCAGACAGCTTCAGACCCGGGGGCATCAACGCCAGGCTTCTCTCAGCTGCAATCACCGCAGACCAAAAAATATAAGACGATTGAAGACGGGTTTTAAAGACTTGAAAGTAATTAAACCGTTTTGAATTAGTAAATTTTAAAATCGTTGTAAGAAATTTTGAAGGAGATTGATCGTGGGGGAGGCAAGATATAAATATATGTATAAGCACGAATGGTGTAATTCATGGATCGGAGAGACATCCTATGAGGCCACCCGCATGATCCAATGGCTGTTGTAACTTGCAAGATGCTTACATGCTGCTATTTAATATATTATTCAGCTCAACATCAACTTTTTTTATATTCAACACTCATCTGAACATAGTTACGACACTCATCTGAACAAAGCTTTGAAAACTAGGACTAGTATAGATTTAGATTTCAAGGTGAGAGACATGTTAAAAGTGCCAAATAAATGCCCGTGAATATTCTTGGAGGTTTCATTACTGGAGTCGATCTTACCAAAGCTTTTTTGAGGCAGTGCGCTCCACTTTCTGCGATTGAACCAGAACAACAAAAACGCCGACAGCGCTGCAGCCAGAACTGCGCATCCCACTGCGGTCCCAGCTATTGCACCTTTCGAAAAGCCTTTGGAAGGAGCCTTCACCACTGCCAAAACAAAGCAGGTAGAATGTTATAGATCTCTAGCTCTTTGCATTCACGACCGAAGTCAGTCAGACAAAGAATTATGAATTTCAATCTCGTTTCTTCCGCTATGGAACCCACGGTTGTTCGTAATGATGTAGTCTGCTTTGCCATGATTCCTAACACAATCTCAAACTGGGCAAGTTCGAGCCGTCTGATAGCATGTCTTGAGATTTCGAAATACTCACAAAAGAAACCAAAAACTGGCCAATCTAACTCTATCAATTGAAACAATTCATCTCTACTATGTCTGCATTCGCAATTTTCACTTCCTTTGGCTCTTCTTTACCAGCCACAAATTGCCGCAGCAGCGACACAGGCCTGCACTGAGATTATGAAGAGAAACAACTGCATTGCAGCAAGCCAATCCACCGTTTTGAGTAGCCATCAATGTGGTGGTGGTGGTGGTGGTGGTGGTGGTGGGGTGGAATCAATTGATACGCTGCACACGGTGGATTGATTTACGTACCTTCACTGAAACTGAGAAGCTCGTAAGGTCCAATAACCGAGAGCGCCCACTCCGACCCCACCGACAACTCCCAGTTGGCCACCATTTTGAAGAGTCTCTCGTACTCCGCGGCTTCGAAGGTGTCGTTCCGTGGAAAGAGGTACAGGAGCATGTACAGACGAGGTCCCGCCTGCCACTCCAGCTTGCCCAGGTGCACCTGCGAGTCCGTGAGGTTCAGGATGCCCGTGACCAGCGAGTAGAACTCGTTCTGGAAGCGGTTGAAGAAGGAGAAGCTGGGGCTCTTGAGACGAAGCTCCAACTGAATGGGCGTGGCGCATCGGCACGGACCCCCCGGGCGGTCCAGCACCGCCATGGAAGAAACTAGATCAAAAGCCAAAGAGAATGTGCTTACAGTTTGATGAGGGTTGGGATCTGTCCCCATTCAACAGGAATACTTCCCCCCATGGGATTATTATCCACCTGTCTGCAAACACATTAAAAGAAAAAAGGAAAAATTGGCGTTGGAAAAATTTTGACACCAAAATTTTGTCTGACCTGCACACAGAATCCTTTTGAGATACGTGTGATTACAATCATTTTTTTTTTTAAATTACTCCAAACTTCAGCCCTACTCAACAAGTCTAAGCTCTCTCTTTCTACGAAGTTCGATCAAAAACATATTAATTTGATTTAATTTGCAATTAACTGTTCAAGAGATGACCGAAACTTACATGATAAGGAGATGAGGTAGCAAACTAAGAGATGGAGGCAATGGACCAGTCAAGTTGTTGTTGTCCACCAGCCTGAAACATTAAATAGTGTGAGGGATCAACTCAATCTCCAGCAAAAGTTCAAAATAAAATTAATTTCAAAGAAGGGGAAATGACAAGAAGGGGAAGGCAAGGAATTGTGCTTACACGTGTACAATATTGGAATCATTGCGACCAAGTTCTGAGGGAATAGTTCCAGAGAAAGAATTGTTATTGAGATGCCTGTCGTACCAAACATCGACATTCCATCAGTCCGTGTACACCAAGTTCATTAAAACTGCACTAATTATGACTTTGGAAAGTACGCCAAGCTTCAACATAAATTGAATCATTAACACAAGGCTGAATCATTGGTGGAAGACAACAAGGTAGGAATCAAAAAAACAAACTTTTTGATTGATTAGACATCTTCAAAAACACGTCTCTTGTCACGAATTGAAGTAAATTTATGTTTACTGTAAGAACTGTTTTGAAGTATTTGACTAGTTAATGATTCTTTTGATTGCACTCACAGATGTCTGAGATGAACGAGATTGCCAAGGCTGGGGGGAATGCTGCCGGTGAGGGAATTCTCATCCAGCTGAAGCCTATCCATGGCCACAAGATTACTCAGTTGAGGAGGAATCGACCCTGTCAACTTGTTCTTATTCAACAGTCTGCGCAACCCAAAACAAAAAAATCATCATCCTTCAAATCCAATGTTGCATCTCAGGGTGTTTCTATATCACCACTCAAGAACAAGATCAAAACCCACCACTTTGAATGAGTTGATTACATGAAAACTCTGGAAAATTATGGATGAGACGAGCAACAAATCAATGGGCGAAGATCGATTTTGAGTAGTTTCCAGTTAAGAATTCAAGGACGAGGAAGCAACGACAATGAATATCCAACGTGTTGACGAACTCACAGGAGATAGAGACCCTTCAAGTTTCCAAGCTCCGGTGGGATGCTGCCTGTTAGCTGATTGTGCATCAGATCCCTACATCCATGTTTAGGGTTTATCAGAAATTGGTCAAACTACAGCAACACCTCTGAGCATTCAAGAAGCAGAAATTAAATAGCGATGTTCATAATTAGAAGTGTACAAACAGACATTAGCAATGCAGTTAGAATGTTGATGATCCAGAGTTGCGTCTCCTTACAGTATCCTCAGATTAGTGAGGTTGCCAAATAGAGGTGAAATCGTGCCTGTGAGCCCGAAATTTAGTAGATGACTGCACAAAAACCCAACAATAGTTAACCCCCAGCCATTAAGAGAAKAAAGTAGTAGCCCACATGAACCTCGTCACATTCTAATATGGAAGAGACTAGAAGCAATTATTAATATCGAACTATGGTTTATCCCGATCATCTGAGAGGTCAATTAGGAGTGTTAATTTCTTTGTTTGTAGTGGCAACCTTGAGTTGTGAGTACACCCATCTGAAAGACAGTCCATCTAGATAACTGCATATAAAGAAAGGATAAGCTTTGGACTCGCAATTCTTGAAAGAATGTTATGTGAAAACTGAGTGAGCAACAATCGGATTTACACTTACATTTCGCTGACAAACGAAACGTTTGATACGGTGAGATTTTGAGCACAAAAGATGCCCTTCCAGCTCGGAGGTCCACATGGGTTACTGCCTTGCCAATTGCTCAGTTGTCCCCCTTTGTCGCCGATGCTCTTCTTGATAGCAAGAAGTGCAGCCGCTGGAATCAGCAATAACCGCACCTTAATTTGTGATTACCGTAAGCAGATGATTCCATCTTACTTAACAAAAAAATAATAATTGAATACCTCTACGTGGCCACACGCATAACACCGGCTTGAGTGACTAAGGATTATCACAAAATCAATTGGCAATCTCTAATTACAAAACACACCCAACTAACACTTACTTCCCCTGGCAACCATCTAAACTAACCACAATAATCCTATTTTTTACAAGACAGGGTCAAAAAAGAGACATTTTGAGGAGACTATGATAGCAGTACAATATTAATGTAAGTAATTAATTAGATAGAAGATACTGAGACCGTTCATAACGTAAATCCGGTCTCTTATGCTGACCCCGGTTACCAACCGCAGCTCATGTATTCATAAGTTGGTTACTCGTACTGCAATCATGCCTTAGATTAAATGTCTATGACGACTGATCTTTAACGAATGGAAATAAAGTTGTGTACTATATCCCTTCCACAATGGTCTACAAGCTCCCGTTTTTCTAATGGTTGCATAAGAAATCATCATCTCAAGAGAGTTTGATTTCCCACACAAAATGCTCTCTCCAAAGCTTTTTAGCAATCTCCAAGGAAAGCATAGTCCTACATAATTGTTGGATGAAATGCTAAAATTAAGTGATAGAGAACGCGTCTTCTACTGTACTTATCTATGCTGTGAAGGTTCAAACACGCAAAAGAGAATGTTTAGGGTGCAAAAGTGCAAAGGTGAGGCTTCTATCAAGCCATGGCGACCTTCACAAAAGTAGATAGACTTGTCTTATCCCAGAGAACCCTAGGACGCATTTCGGGGTAAGACTAAACAAAATGGGGAAATTTTGATGAGAGCTTCGGAAGGGTACAGTCGAAAACTGTTGTTTCCACCATATCTCTCACATAACCCAGAGCGGGGAGATTGCTGCTCAGGTGACTCCGAGAATACATTTTTGACGGAGAAAATATACCACAAGTGTACATTTCAAAGGGGGAGTTTCCCCAAAGTTAACCTGCAGACAGAAGAGGAGCACTTACTTTCGGTGGGATTTGAAACTGCACTTCCAGTTGTAAGAAGCAACATCAATTCCAGAAGCACCAGAATMCACGAATTTTTCATACCCAAACCCTTCATGTTGGATTATGTTGATAAAACTTCTACCCTGTTGCAATTTCTCGGTTCACTTGACAAGCAGAAACGACGGTAGGCCTCCTGGTGCGTGAAGGACTTGGAGTTGCGGGCCCATTTTCCACGCAAACCCTTGCAAGATTCTCTACATGCCTCTGTCGGTCCCTGCGAGGAGCGAGCAACTAATCAAGCTTGCTAGCTAGCAAGCAATTTCCAAACTCCGTCCTCCAAACGAATGCTCTAATGATACGCACGTCGCGAGATGAACTTCATTCCTGTTTACTAGACTACCTCGGAAGGCCCCAAGTGTGCGTAAGTTTTTCCACCGCTTCCGTACAAACATACCGACACCTGTTTCCTCACCGGGAGTCGGGACGCCAATTTCCTCACGGTGCCACTATCGTTTCCCAATACAGTGTTTTGATTTGATATCCCTGTATTGACAAACGTGCCAGTTCGAAGCTCCTCCTAGTGTCAAAAGAAAGTCCAGTCTCCAGGCCGAAGAAAAACGCAGCCGCTCTACTGAACAGTGCAAGCTTGTAATTGGTTGCTCCTGGGAACGCAAACTCGGCTGCATGCACTCAACTCACTCGGAGCTATGGCCAAAACCTGCAAAACCAAGCCAAAAGCCCAAAACGAATATCATAAGTTCTTCATCCTTTCGAAGCACGCGCTTGTACACCGCACCAAAATTCAGCAAAAAATCGAAGTTACAGCAAATCGACCCGTCTCTCTCTTTTGCTCATCCAAAACTGCCAGACCCCCCAACGAAGTCCGGAGATGGCTCAATATGGTCAGAGTTGTAGTGCTCTCGACCGGAAGAGAAAATTATATTGGACCCAAATGGCAAGACTAATAATCAGCAGGTTCGCAGGGAGAAAACCTAGACTTTCAACGACGGAGAGCAGGAAAGAATAACGAGGCCTACTGTAATTACACAAGCTACGTTGGCATCAGAAAGAACCACGAACATGGGACATCTCGATCTTGCAGAATGGTGATCATTCTTGAGCTTTTGACCTTCTCTACTATTGTCCAAGAGTATCATTATCATGCCAGAGCACTGAAATCTGTGGAAGGGATTGCAAGGCTTTTCCATTTGGACCGCTAAAAGGCACACGAGTCGTAGATGGTCACCACATGTGTCAAGACTTACTRTAGTAGTTTGTCTGACCTGCTAAACGCTTGAGAAATCGAACTTTTGTAATTATCACGCAACGAGCTAGCAACCACCGATAAGCTTTTCAGAGAACACGCAAAACACAAGAAAATGCACACATGTTGACAAACTGCGTTACAATTGTCAGTTTGTTCATGCAGTGAAGATAGTGAGCACAAACTAGAACACAGAGAGAAACCACGGTACTTGAATTGAGCGACGTAAGCTAAAAAATTTGAGTGTAGTGATTGGAAGAAGCATGAGTTCTGAGAGCTTGTCCGAGGAAGGTAGTGATGGAGATGGGGGGAGTGGCAACATGGACGTGACTGGGGTAGCAGCCAGTTCGACTATGGAGGAGACGAAGAAGATGACTATGGAGAAGAACAGAATGTGGAATTATTCAAGTGGGCAGAGGACGAGTCAGAATTTCAATCTTTCCGAGAGCTTCAAGCAATGGGAGTGTTTGAGCAGCATGATGTCTGCAAGGTTGGACATTAGCCAGTGAGTGAAGGTCTTCATTGCAGGCGAGTCATTTGTGCGCAACCAACTAGAGCCTCAAGCAGTCACCAGCACAAGCATATGAGCGGAGCAGCTGGAGCTTCCTACGACCCACACTTTCAGCTTGACGAAACAAATCAAGGTGTTGACAACGAGGAGCATGGCGATCAGCATATCGACCCCATCTGCGACGAGCGCATACAGTAGCGCCACCTGCAGGATTACGAAACGTGGGACGACAGTAGTGCACATACCCGGAAGATGAAACAACCAGCGGACGGGACCTTTCCAGCAGAAGATGCACGCTCGGTGCGCCGCACTGTATGTGCCCTGCAGTTTGAACCAGCCAACAAAACAGCTTCCGATTCAGAAGCAGCTTTCCAGGGCCCATGCAAGATGTTGGACAGGGCGAACAATCCAGTGTCTGTAGCAGTGCCAGCAATCCTAGATACGACTTGTCAAGAGAATACTCATGTGGTTCCCCCCACTCAACGTGTAAGGGCTAGCAGAAAGAGAAAATTGAATGGTAATTGGACTAACCAACAGCTCCGACATGCCATCGCTGATGTTGACGATGGGATGCCTTTGAGATCTACAGCAAGGGATAATGGAATTCCAGACTCTAGTCTTAGAGGCCATCTGTATGGGACCACAGTTCATAGAAGGCGAGGCAAACGAGGTGTCTTAACAGATGAGGAAGAATCAGAATTAGTAGATTACCTCATGAAAATGCAAAATCTTGGCTTCCCTTTAACCATAGGCCAACTGAGAGAGAAGGTGGGAATTTCAACTCAGACTAGGGTCACCCCTTTTAAGGACAGTGTTCTAGGTCATGGATGGATTAAGTGTTTCAGAGGAAGACATGAGGAATTGGCCATGAGGAAACCTCAAGCACTGGAACAAAAACGAGCAAGAAATCTATGTCCAGAAACTGTGKCTTCTTTCTATGACAACCTTCAGAAGCTGTACAATAATCACAACTACCAACCACATCAGATATGGAATTGTGACGAAAGTGGGGCTCAGGCAGGAAAGGATGGARGGKGATTTGTTCTTGCTAAAAGAGGATCCAGAAATGTGCATGTTGTCACTCYAGACCAAAGGGAGTGGTTGTCAGTTCTTTCATGCATCAATGCAAATGGTGAGAGCTTACCAAACTTCTACATTTTCAAGGGCAAGAAGAGATCAAGGAACTTTTTGAAAAAAACAGGAGAGACAGGAGHTGTAATGGCCATGCAACCCAAGGCATGGATGACCCATTACTTATTTAAAGCTTGGATGTTCCATTTCTTCTTCYYAGTTTCAAAGTTGTATGATATTTCCCCTACATGTAGGCATCTTCTCATTTTAGATGGACATGGTTCTCATGTTACCTTGGAAGTGATCAAATTAGCTATGGCTAGAGGACTAGATCTTCTAACATTTCCCTCTCATACCTCCCATGCCCTACAGCCCTTGGATGTCACTTGTTTTAAACCGTTCAAGCTGGCTTTTAGGCCCTACAGGGATAAGTGGACTTTAAATCATAGAGGAAGAGTTCCTATCAAAGAAGACCTTGCTCAGTGGGTCTCTCATGCACTGAAGAGGGCCTTATCCTATAAAAATATCACCAAGGGATTTGAAGCCACTRGTATATTTCCTATCAATGCTAATGCTGTGAACAAGAGGATGGGCCCTAGCGCCCTGTATTCAAGGACCCATGAAGAACCAATGAAWGCAGAGAAGGAAGCAAGCATCAATCTTAGCCAAGAAGAGAAGGAGCTGGAACAATGGGAAATCCAGGAGATCTTCGACGAAGTACCCTCAAATCTCCCAAACTGCCACCAATACTACGTTACCATCGATGTGGAGGACTCGGAGACTTCACAGCAAATGGGAGGGAATGAGAGTACCAGTGACGATGAAGCTGAAGATAYCAAAATAYRGTCAGYAGGTGGAGAAACAAGTTCATTCAGTGGTTTGCTAGAGCTGCCTCAGGTAGAACTTCCCCCTTTGTCAAAGGCACRCATTGAACCTCAAGTAGACTACCACAACTCCATCCTACTTACAGAAGAACAACATATCAAGAACCTGGAAGATGTCGCGGCCAAGAGGGCAGAAGCTGCACAAGARAAACAAAGAAGGAAGTTAGAGATGGAGGCCAACAAGGAGAAGAGAGTTGAAGARAAGAAGTTGAAGTTGAAGGCTAAAGAAACAAGAGCAGAGTTGGCAAGATCAAAGAAAAGACACAACGAACTGTGGAGTTTGAAGAATGTCAGAGCCTTGGGCGACAAACTTCATGCTGCCATTAAAGCTAACAATCCAGTGGTTGGTTACAATGCTCCCTACTGTGGATTCATGCCACAGGTTTGCAAGGACAACCAGAGAGTGGCGCTGCAGAGAAGGCGGGCGAAAAAAAGAGGGGAGGACACATCCAACATACCTCCATTGCAGGAAGTGCGACCAATGGGAATGCACAATCTCTTTGGACAGCAACAACATGGTAGTGACAGACTCCAGTACTTCATGACTCACATGTCGACCCCAACAAATCTACAAAACACTCAAGCTCCTCTTCCAATGGTGAGATCAGTACCTGCTAATGCCACATCTATGGGAGTTAGCTACTATCAGCAAGTGCCATACTAGAAACAAAGAATAATGCATGTATATAGAAGATGTTGCAGTATGAGATAGGCAGCTGCTATTGGAATTAAGTAAGTAGATTAGACATAATTTACCGGCAATTACAGCAGAAAAAACAAGAAAAACGGAGGAGTAGGAACACTATCATGTTGGCCACAGTGATGAAGCCATTGGTAGCTTGGAGCGACCGTGCTACCTCCCCTCTATAACGGAAAGCAAAACAAGGTTGAGGCTAAGAAGGACGGACAACAACAAAGAGAAGAGCTGCACACAAGAGTATGAAAGAGACAATGGCTTCAACGTTTGTAACAATTTACCTGAGCCTCTATGAACATTGAAGGCGCCTTCTAAATGACCATGGACTGCTAAGAACGCGCTGCCGCAATGCTCCATACACTCAGGTAACAGAGTCGGCCCCATTAGATTAGCATCACTGCAGGACTGAGGACCTCAACATCATCGACGACAACAAACAAGAAGAAAACGAGCACAACAACAAACAACGCACAAGAGGAAGAAGCGTCAAGGAGATGGAAGTGCAGGGCGGGGCGGAGATACTTAACAGCTTGGAGGGGCGCACGCAAACTTCGCCACAGAGAAGAACCTCAGGGAGCATCTCAAACGAACAAGGGCGCATTGAAGGAAGGGCGGAGGTGACTGGAGAGCTGTTGTGACCAACGGCTTCATCTGCCACACCGTTGACTCTTCGCACGCGGGGGTCAGGGCAAAGGTGGCGACTATAGTCCTAAATTGCTAATGTGCTTTTCTATCTAAAATCAAAAGAAGTTTGAAAAACTAATATCAAATATTGAGATCATAGGGACTTGCCAAAACCTTGAAAAGTCTCCATAGGAGACACTTGGGATTGTAAGGGTTAAAATAGTGCATTGCTTCAAGAAAATTAGGTTTACACACACTAAGGTAAGACAAACCATTGTGGTCAGAATTTGGAGTTTGGCCTCACACCACTACTGAATTTTTTAAATTTTTTCCCCACTTAATGACAAGTGTGAGAAACAGCAAGTGCAATTGAAACTATATTTTTTCGATAAAGTATGAATTTGCTAGGAATTTTTGAAGTGATTAGTTTTCCATGGCCCAACAAGGTCTATAGACCACTCCATGGGCAACAAAATCTGAATTCATGATGGTCATCTTACTACCTAATGCAATCACAATATTTTCTAACATGGAATGCCTAAAAAGTCAATCCATGTAATGAATTTTACACTGAAAAGTTGGAAGTGCCTTATGTGGTCACTAATCACTCCATCACTACCATGTAAGACATTGATTGTGGCCCAGATCTCACAAAACTAAGAAAACCACAATGGAGCCACTTCATAGGTGACCACTATGGAAGAAATAACAGCAATGGGCTGTCTTACCTTAATATTATAGGAGAAATTAGGTTGGAGTACCTATCAAACAGATAATTCGAGCATTTCAACAAGTAAGATACGGGGAATTTGTTGAGAAATTGAGCTTAATGTGTGGGGAAACAAGGGTGAAGAAAAATGCCAAAAAAATGGATTTATTTCTCAAGAATAAATATTCTACTCAACATAGACATGGATTTTTTTACCTAATGTGTCCCTAAACTTTGATTAATGTGTCCTCCAAATGCTTAAAATTTGATTTGTTGATACATTTGAAGGACACATATTTAACTTTGATTAACTAAATACCAGTTTTTGCAGATTTCAGATTTTATTAGGTCTAACTATGAAACAATTTCAGTGGTCTAAGGAGACTGCACTTTGAAAAATCATAGAAATTATATACTGCATCCGTGAATCTAGCTTTCCACATATATATAACTCTAAAAAAACAATTTCAAATTTTTGTTTCCAAAAAAAGTGATTTTTACTAATTTGCCCAAACTGCCTATTTACAAAAAAAACAAAACAATTTAGGCCATAACTTTTGATGCGTATTTCCAAATGTCATGAAATTTAGTGCATATGAAAGATATTCCTTGTCCTCACCTTCTATTAAAATTTGGGCCCAAGATATGAAATATTTAGTCACATGTACATGTCCAAAATTGCTATGTAGCCAAAAAAACACATGTTGGTCCTTTAGGGGGTAAAGTCTTTCATAAATGAAATATTTTTGTGGAAGATAGTTTTAAACCAACTGGATAATTTCAGTTGTTCCATTGCGAGAAATACGAATTAATGTTTTTTCATTGCAAATCGTTTTTTAAAATGCAACTGCTACTGAATGTCAAATAAAAAATATGGATGATTTCAACGAAATGGCAGATATCTCAGTCTACATCAATCAAGTGCACATATCTCAGTCTACATCAATCAAGTGCACATATCTCAGTCTACGTCAATATATTGAGGTAGAAGATAATGATGGCATGAGCTGGTGGAAATTTTTCTCATTTGGCAAGATAGGAAAGATGGATAGGAAAGATAGAGATGCAAAAAAAAAAATTCCAAAATTGAAATTAATGTGAATTTTGAGAGACATGAAGTACTTCGGACCTATAACCAATGTCTAGAGTCTTGCAATTTTGATCATTCAAGAATCGCTTTCTAGGTCACTACTTTGGGTCAATACTTTGAGACATGTGTCATAACTTTATTCGTCCCAACCTTGGAAAGGACAAAAAAAGCACATTCCAATCATGAATTCCAGCCTAAGGTTAAAAATAGCGCATTTGAAAAGTTGGGTACTAGGCATGGTTGGTAATTGGTACTTTTGCCTTAGTAAAAAATTTGACTTTTTGAGGTTACAATTTTGCAAATTAAGTAATCTCTATTGTCTTTGATTTTTCCTCGTTTGCCATGAAATTTTGTTTCAACTAATTTGTATAAAAGAAAACTAAAAACTAAAAACTAAATTGACCATGATACTAGTCCACCACCAAGCCACTTGTTTGAATTGCACCACAAAAATGTTGTTTTTAATAGAACTTGAAAAAATTATTTCAACTTTTTGTAATTTGTGTTGTGATTTGTGATTTGTGATTGAGTAGTAGTAGGTAAGACAAACAATGTAGGATATGCTATTAAGATCACAGTTTAAAAAAGAACCTAAAACCCTAATCACCGCCCAAAACCCTCATATCGCCGCTATGCGCAAAATGGCGGCAGTGACCATTGTCCTCAATTTTGTTGGAGTTGTTGTCGAGCAACATTGCGGTCCTACACATTTGCAGTCCTGTAGAGTCATGGTCTTGTCGCGCGCGCGCTTGGCTAGTCTCTTGGACCAGACTGGAGATTGTGTCAAGCTACATAAGTGGGGCCCACTTTCGATGGCATGATGTAAGCAAGACACTAAATCGTGCCCATGAAATGGGCCTTGCAAGGTAATGTTTGAGGGTAAAAGTAAATAAAAGCCTCCTATGTTGAGCCATCACTAAGGTATGTACTCTTCCTCTCATATGTAATTAGGGGTCTTTGATTGCAAATCTGAATTCAGAAATTGCCAAAAAGAACTTGTGCAAAAAATAAAAAATTCCTGCATTTTCCCCTCCGGTAAATCTAGCCTGTGGGGCCCATTTCATGGGCACGATATATTGTCCTGCATGATTTAATGTCAAGTGGCACAACCCACAAAAAGTGCGTTGATTTCTAACATGGTGGGCCACAGAATCATTTAAGGGAAGTGCTACCAGGCTGCATGTAAGTACGAGGGCAATAATCTGTAAAGGTAGATTTGAGGCTTGTAGGACCGCTCATAGTTAAAGGCAAAGGGAGAGGGCGATTAAGATAAAAGAGCTGTTTGTGAGTAAATTAGTAACAGTAATCAAGCGCTGCTGCAGCACGAGAAGGCTGTATCTGTAGTCTGCGGAGGAATTGCATGATGACCGCTGAAATGATCACTTTCCAAGTATCCATGGCTTTGACCGCATTCAAACTTATATTGATCTAAATCTCTCACGCCACCACTCCACCAACTGGCCGCATTCGTGCATCCAAAGTTTAAATTCAAATCTCGCTTTTCACACCGTGTGAATACTCAGTCTTGTAATCAATGTCCGGGAAGAATTGGCGGTTAGTTCAAACTTAGCCGGTGGATTTGGCCAATAAACCGGTTGCATTTTAGAAACATCGGCCAAAAACCGGTAAAAAAGACTAAATTTCTTTTATTTTGTATGATAAATAGAAGAAATAACCGGACATTATGTTGGAACAACTGGTTTAGTTTTGGAGTTGAAGGAAATTGGCCGGTAAGAGTCAAAAATCTTCCGGAACACTGCTTGTAATCCGTTGCTAAATTACATTGGCAGAATCTTCAATTAAGGCCCGCAGATCTGACAGATCGTTGTTGTTTGACCCAGATGTCTTAACAATATTGTGGACAATCATTTTAGAATGGAGAGCGTGCGACCCAAAGTCAAATTGTTGTATGATTTGCAATTCCACTTACATAAACTTGTACATTTATTTAGTAGAATKCAAATGTACTCCTCTATAATTCCAAACCACTTTATGATTTGAAATCTATRAATCTTTTTAGCATGTAAGGTAGGAGCACCCAATGGTGTCAGTTTCTATGTAAGGTATTGATTCTAGAACATAAATGTAGGTAGACTATACATAGCTTATCGTTTAGGTCAAAATAAATAAGAGATCTACAGTATATGTACATTTATCATCTGAAATGACTATCATGTGTAGAAACTAACGCCATTAGATACACTGACGCTATTGGGTGCTCCTACCTTAAGACCATCTTGAAGTKGATGGACTTTTTGCTGAAAAATTCCTAAGATTGACGTACCCTATTGTACACTCATTGGTACTTCCCCAAAGTTTCAACCTAGTAAATGACTTTCTGTTCAATTCTTTTGGTATTTTTCAAGGTATTTTTCAAGGTAAGCTTAGACGAATTTTTGGACATGGCCCTTGTACTGCAAAGTCTCTTCACCAACTTCACAGATCTTTTTTTTTTTTTTTTTTTTTTTTTTTTTTTCACTTACCAATACATGTAAGGAGGCCCTAAAGGTCTGTTCGCATGATGGGCCTGACCGGACCTCCAACTGGTCCAGGGGAGATTCGCCTGTGGTCATTGGCAACCCAATTACCGATATGGAGCTCCGGTCCTTCCCTAGCTCTTCCATCCTTGAATTTAGGATTTGCAAACCCGCTCTCCTTCCCATCAACCCAACTTACTATTTTCATAAAAAGTATTCTCCACTTGTCTTCTTGCCTCTCCTATTTCAAGACTTGTCCTTGTGGCCCCCCTCATTCATTGGTTGTTGCATGTCATATAATTCCAACTACCAATAGAAAAGTGGACATTTTATTTGGAGAACCGCTTTGCATCCGGAAGCATGATGTAGCTTGGACTGAACCTCAAAGCTTTGGTGCCTGGAGCTCCATACCGCGTCCGGTCCTTCATGCAAATAGGCCCTAAGTGAGAGCAGGTGTGAATTCAAGCGCACCTTTTAGTACCTTCAAATCGGGAGATTCACTCTTCATTCCTAAGCTTCCACGTCTGTCAGTTGCTTTGTGGTCGGAGTCCTTCAGTTTTTCTTCTTCAAATATATCTGAAGGTGAACTTTTCAGATTTGAGGAACTGAAGTCCAAATTGATGCTACCAACCAACGACTTGTCACCACTGGAAAATAAGCTCTTGGGGTTGCTGCTGGTATTTTTTTTTTTAAAAATTTTTATTGTTTGTGGGATGCAAATGAAACGGAATTTTTGTCCATTGCCAAGGAAGAAGAAGTTACCAAAGCAGCCAGCCCCAAGTGGCCTCCCATGGCTGGTTCTGGTTACTGCAGAGCAATATATCGTGCCAACAAACTGGGCCCCGCAGGCTAGATTTACCGCTGGGGAAAACATAGGAATGTTTTATTTTTTGCACAATTTTTATTTTTTTGCAATTTTTGAATTCAGATTTGCAATCAAAGACCCCAAATTGGCTGGGGGCTAGAGAGCATACCCTAGTGATGACTCAATATAGGGGGCTTTATTTACTTTTACCCTCAAACATTACCCTGCGGGTCCCAGTTCATTGGCACGATTTACTGCTCTGCCTGGTTACTTGCTTCAGTCAGTTCTCAGTTCAGCCTTTGAATTGGTGAGCACTGGAGCACATGGCAGCAGCTTTTCCATAATTCCATGGACAAAAGTGGCCCATGTTGGTACGGAGTCATCGTTGACTGTGGGGATGGGGGAAAGTTAGTTAGTACGGAATGGTACTGTACCTGACCTTTAGTTAGTGCCTGAACTCATTGAATATTGAGGAAATGGAAACGTAACGTGTAGGGCAATGCCCAAGGAGGAGGGCACATCGACGACGAGGAGGCGCTTTGTATTGCGGAATGCACGACAACGAGGGGCATTCCCCGGCTTAAATCATGAGTAGGCAAAATTAAAGTTGGATGAAACATGCGGGATGAAATAACAAAATTGAATGAAGAATCTATAATGCTCAATAACGCAGGTTTGCTCGTGTAATCGGGCATCACGCTGCGGAACCCTTCCAGGAAACGAACAGGTGATTCCCTAGGGGTGGTTTACGTAAGGTAGGTTGCTGCAAAACCGATCCTGATGGAAAATCGTTAACATCCATGGCGTATGTTCACTTTAGGTTGATGATGTCGCTATGTAGTAAGTGACTTATTTTGTAGGTCACAAAAAATAAGACATGTATTGTAGGACTACATTTCTACCTTAGAATGAACAAACATGCTACATGTTAACGGTTTTCCATCGTGATCGGTTTTGCAACATCCTATCTTACTCATGAGTGATGCCATTCACTCTTGATGCAATTCGTACAAAATTTGGAGGTATTCGTYGCACAATCTTGGCTTGGGAGACAATTGVTAGCTTGACTTGTATAGGAGGGAGGAGGCTCATAAATGGAGCATCTAAGGAGAGAATCAGATTTGTAGGGAAGAGGACTTGCCCTATCATTTTTTATTTTTTTGTTGCTTTGAAAGAGAAAAGAAAAGGTCTGAAATGACACTAACCTACCTCGGGTGATGGCTTAAGTGGTAGGAACCACTAAGTTCATCCACGAGGTTGCCAGTTCAATTCCCCATGCTAACATTGATCTCATGGTGGTATTGTTTGTATTCCTTGTCTTGTGTCCTAACGGAGATGCCTGCAGTGTGTAATTCTGTCAAAAATTTGGTTGTCATGGTTGTGCTGTGTTAGTCCTCGTAGCGACCTTCATTGGTCGTGTGTTATTGTTGTGACCCTCATAGGTTGTATGTTAAAAAAATGGCAATTGAAATTGTAATTTTTGGATAAAGAATGAAATTGATACGATTTTCCAAAGTGAAAGGTGCATAGGTTGCTATTGATGCTTTGATAATGTAGCAGCAATGAATTAAAATCTACCTTTAAATAGAGCAAGTCAAACCAACAGATGTCCCGTTGTCAATTTAATCTCTAAAGTCTTGGTGTCCCTATTTGGGACAAAATGGATTTTGGGCAAGTTCCTATGAGCTCAATTTTTGGAAAAACTTTTCAAAACTTTGTCATAACATAGAAAACTTATTAGCTTTTCAAAAATATGATTTTTATTTCAATTGGTGACCACAAGCTATGAAAATTTGTTCATAAAGTGGGTGAAGTTTCCTACATGTAGATAATTAGGTTGGGAAACATATTTCTAGATCAAATCTCATTGTTTCCACCACCCTTTAAATCATCTAGAAGGCATCATTCACAAACTATGCTCAAATATCATACTTTCCACATGGATTTTGGGTGCTTATACAATAGTGCCTAAGTTGGAAATTTTGCATAGATCTATGGGAAGGGTTATTAGTTTTTAGATGCATGTATTGCTAGCACTATAACTAAAAATACAATTAATCCCTCAAGGAGAAAAATTTTGGAGGTTTTTAGTAGGACAAAGAGAGTAGGTATTAAATTATAAAAACCATCCATGATTATAGTGTAATTGTGTTTTAAATACCCCTAATATCGGTTTTTTCATTATAAGCACCTTCAATGGTTGTAGCATATTAACTTATATATATGCTCACATGCTCACACTAGTATTGTTATTCGTCACAAAATAATGAAGTTGCTTAGACAACAACATATTATCTCCATTCATAAAAATATGTCACTTTATCTTGCATAAATAAGGTCCTAGTTGTGAATAGTTTATACACCTTACCCAAAAACTTGGAGATTATGTTAAAACCAAAAGTATCTAGTAGGAGACTCACCTTCTTAGCATGTGAGCCTAGGATCTTGAGCCCATGAGCTTAGAAGCTTAGGCTCCTTTATTATTGGTACTTTTATTATAGATATCTTTCATAGTTATAGGATATTTATATTATAGGTACCTAAGTTATAAGCACCTTCCATGGTTATAGGATGTTTTTATAATAATTGCCTAATTATAGTTTGGATGTCTATGTTTTAAATACCTGTATCATAGGCACCTTTTATGGTTATAGTATACTTATATTATAGGTACCTATATTACAAATACCTTCCATGGTTATAAGATACTTATATTATAAGTATTTATGTTATAAACACCTTTAATAGTTGTAGAATACTTACTTACACCTAGGCTCAAAGCTCATAGGCTCACATGCTAGCATTGTTGATTCAAGAAACTTTTAAAAAGTTGGATGAAAATATGTTTTGTTTCATCCTACAATCTTAGATAAAGTCATCCATCATACACTTAATATTCATAACAATATTACAAGGTTAAAAGAAAAACTATCAATTTGATGAAGGTTATCGTAATTTTTGGCAAATTGATAGTTTTTCAATGATATCGTCAATTATAATTGAATGTTTTTTACAAATATGTTTATCATGAACTTAAGTCTTCACACAAAAAAAATTGCACTTAAAAATGCATTATGTGACTATAAAATATAAATTCAATGCATTGTCCCATTTAACAAATATTTCAAATGCAAAGGTAATAGGATGCAACAATGGTCCATATTGCAATGTATAGTCTCTATGCAATGGTCAACATAGTCCCGTGCTCTCTTATCCAAAAAAACCTCAAATATTATGTTTGTCACATTGTTGATCTTTTAAATACTATAGAAACTCCCTTCAATTTTTGCGTGCAATGATGTATACCAACATGCTAAGGCACAAGAAGTTTTTTGGTGTTCAAAGAAAAAATTGACAAAGGATAAAGTAAATCTAATTCATCATGAACAAAATTGAGTTTTAGGCATGGCTAACTTTGAAATTAGTTTTCTTTCAAATCACAACTAATTTTTTCTTTAAACTTCCATGACAATGTGTGATATATTATATACTACAACTTTTGTATATAAACTTTTGGACTTTGTCCATTGATGCTCACGGTATGGTTGTTTGAATGAAAATATTTCATATTTATACTCAATTTTGTTATTTGTTGTAAGTACTAATGTCTAACCCATGAGTAAATGCTCAAGGCTTTTTTTGAGCTTCTCCATATTTGCTCTAAATTGAACAATAAGATTACATTTTGATAAAATTTATCAATTCTCTTGAAATTATAATTGTAGAAACTAGACGTGTTAGAGATTGGATGTGAAAATAAACATCACTTTTCGATTGAAATATTATAATGTTTATAATGAGGGTGTTAAAACTACAGTAGTGATTTGAAATCTTTCATTCCTCTTTTTACATGTCAAATCTAATAAATTGGTCATGGAAAAAGTCAAGGTTAAAGGGCATTACAAGCATAACTCCTATCAATTTATAGCTTCTCAAAATCTACAATGTAATTTTTTTTAAAAGAATTTCTAGTGTGATTTTTTCTTCAAGGTCTAGTATATTTGAGGCTAATTTTCAAGATCCCTCACCCTTGCCCTCACCGCTAAAAAATCAAGATTTGCAATGGGAATTTTTGTACAAAATCTTGAATAGAAAAATCATAATCATTTGTTTTCAAAGTGGAATTTTGATGCTAAAAATAGACTTGAAAAAACTTAGAAATATAAACTGCTAAAAATATAACTTGGTTAGGTTTTATTTAACCTCAAAGTATTGTCAAACACCAAAATATGGTGTTTTGGGTAGTTAGGGGTTAACCCCTAAAGTCCCAAGTGTCCCCTCGGGGGACACTTGAGATTTCGGGCAGGCTCGTGTGATCTCAATTTTTGACATGATTTTTTGAAACTTTTTTTGATGATAGAAAACCACATTAGCTTTCCAAAAATATAATTCTTGTCTCAATCGGTGCTTGGGGGCAAAAGTTATGCCATACATTTCAATCTTGTCCACCTATACATAAAGATCTCCACATTTTCAATTCTTCGTCTCAAACTGGTCAAACTCTCTTCTTTGTAGAACATTGAGTTCTATCAATTGAAACAAATTTTAAGTTATTTGCAACCACAATCAATTGATCTACAGAATTTTGTTTCTAGCAATTGTGAAGCCAAATTCTTTGAGTTTGTTGAAAATACCAAGGATGATTTTTGACCTTGTAGGCTAGATAAAATAAAGGCTTCAATTACAAAGCTTGATTAATTGTGTGAAGAGCTGAATTCCTCTGGGAAGCTAGCACAACATTTGATCTAGTGTTGATTGAGAAACCAAAGGAGGTTGAAAGGTTTGGCTAGACTGTAGCACCAGCTACCTCAGCGTTGGCGTTGGAAGCCTCATCAGGTCACCCCATGGAGAATATGAAAGGGCCACAGAAAGGGTGGGCGGAAGGGATGAATGTCCTTTGCCTATTGTATAGAGCAGTAGGGCAGAAAACACTTACCCGTCCATCTTTCGGTGATAGCGACCTAAGTCACTGCTACTATGAGTGTCCCGAAAGATTTAAGATATGGCCATTGTGGAAGACATCATCGCGTCGTCTCCCTACATAAATTTCATGGAATCAAAAGACATGAAGAATGTGGCATCACCCTCTTGCAATAATGGCATCACTATTTTGGGTAGTACTGTCTTGAGATCTTCTCGATTGGATGAAGATGGATGCCAAGTTGAAAGGAAAACATCTTGATGAAATCATGCAGATGGTTGTGACATACTTCAAGTCCACATAGGTCATTGAATACACACTTGCATGACTAAAGACGAAGCATTGGTAAACTATTAAGTAAACACCTACACAGAAACAAGAACAAGAGTATGAAATCTATGGCAGGAATTGTGAGAAGCTCTTTTCTCAACTACAAGAGCATCCTCATTGCTGACATGTCAAATAAGGTACCCAGGTGCAGGTTTGGTGTGTAGATTTGAACAACGGGGCTAAATTCTTCCCTTTGTGCCTCACCACAACCGCATCAACTGAAGAGGAGATGCTGTCGTAAGAAAAATGTTTTAATCGTGTGAAAATCTTATTTAGTGTGATATTTATTTGAATATGAATAAAGATTCTATCATGTAAGAGGATTAAAGAAGAAAAAGTGGAGACGTGCTGAAAATCACAATTTATTTCAATGCCAGAGACTTTTGGAGCATGTTAACAAATCTTGGGTGTACTGCATTTTGTCACATAGCCTAGTGGATAGGTGGTCGATCAGCTGTTTGTTTCCCACCTTCACTAGCAAGTGCCAAGTCGCGGGTTGCTTGAGATGCTTAATGGGTTCAACGGGAATCAAATCCAGACCAACGGGACGACTTTTCATGGACTTTGACAACCAATCCAGTTTGCGACTTGGCGATCAGACAGGAAGTATTGAAGATAATATGTATTTGATTATGTCTATAGGATCCTATTCTTATTTTTTTTTTCCTATCTTTTATTTACTAAGAGAATATTAGACTGAATATATATAAATATATATATATATATATATTTGATTGTGTTGTAGAAAAAAAAGGTAGAGATTCCTTTACCTTTTTTTGACTTATTTTGTTGAGTTGTAAGCCTACGCAAAGAGATGAGTTGGAATATTGGGCATAGATGGGTCAACCAATGGGTGGATGCCTATATAGATAGTTCCTATCTGATGTGTCTTTTTGAAAGAGAAGATAAGGGAGGGCGGCCTTTCCCTACCTGTTCATAGTTATTTTGGGCTGGAGGATTTTTGCTGTGAGTGATTGTGAGCCTTATACAGACTTTGATTATGAAACTTTAGAAAAGTTTATCTATTGTTTTTTTAAATCTAAGAAGATATGACTCGCACCATTTAAACTATATATGTAAAAATTATGCCTTGTGGAACAAAGCAAGGTCAATTGCCATAGGATTTTGAGATAGGATTTTTGAATGCCTATCATAGTTTGGTTAGGGAGTGTGTGATTTTGAAAATTAGCATGGTTGTGTATGAATTTTTTGTCTTTCTAAATATTTGTAGAACACTTGATTTGAATTTAGGAGGGAAAAAATATGTTTTTTTTTTTTTTTTTTTTTGATATAATCCTATCCTACAAATACGTATGTACTGAGGACTTTGTGTATCAATACAAACATACCTTACATGTGCATATAACTCTCTTGAGTCATATCCCCGCATGACCTAAGGTATTTTCCTTGAATTTTAAGTCTCATCTAGTTAGAGCTAAGAACTCGGTGTTTTCTCAAAGCAAACTCTCTCCACATGACAACGCCAAGTTTACAATGCTTGAAAATTAAAGTAGAAACAATTTAACTTCCTATTTTTTTGAGGAATGCCATGCATAGCTTTGTAAGCATTTACCTAGTTTAATTGATGGGAAGCGAATCTATTTCCATATATATGGGGTGGTAGAAGGTAGAACAAACCATGTAGGATATATAACTTAGAATTAGTAGGAGCTCAACCGCTCATAGTTAAGTCAAAAGTAGGGAATTTGTGTTGAAGTAGAATTTTAGACCTTTTTTAGGCATGTTAGAATTATTTTTTCCAAAAACATTTGGTTGAAAGAAAAGTTGGGAAAAAATATTAACTTTCATCTCCAAAAACCCATTTGAGATTTCAAGCCTCCAATCAAACATTACGGACAAAGTTTAGAGATATTCTTAAACCCCTAAAGGACCAAGTGTCCGTTCAAGTGTTCAACGTACTCAAAAAATATCAGGTAGGTTCCTACAAAGTCATTTTTGGTTGGATGTTCATGAAATTTGGACAAAATTTGTAACTATGTACCCCCTTCCTGAAAATCTATTTTTTTTTCCGATTGGGTGCCTAGATCAAAGATTATGCTGCCCTGAACTTTGCGGGCAGCTTGGGAAGGTCATGGCAGCATGTGCAAAACTCTTCCTATGATTGTGAATTTTGTGGGTACGTAGCTTACATGGTACAAGATGCAAATGTGAAAAAAAAAACCCATGTGTAGTGTAAAAATCTCATTCTAAAAGAAGTTAAAGTTTCTAGGCCTTCGTGGGCAAGGTTGGAATTTCTTTTTTTCACCTGACTTCAAACATTATAATCTTTCAATCCATGCAATCAAAGTTTTTGAGTTTTTTCCACACATTCCCTCAGAAGTCTAGTACAAATATGTACGGTTAAATCTCAAAAAAAACTTTTTTTTATCATTTTTTTCTTGCTGCCCTAAAAAGTGGCAGTTTTTGACAATTTTTGCCCAAAATATGCCTTGGATCTTTAGGGATTAATTACCCTCAAAACTAAAAACCCTCATACCTTTTATCTCATTAATCAAAATGGAATAATTCAAAGCTTCTCATGTATATAGAAATCTTGAAAACCAATTTTGAATTTTTGTTTTTTTCAAAAAGTGTTTTTTCCACAAGTTTTTGAGCTGCCTAGTCTACCCAAAGATCAAAGAAAATCACATATCATGCAATAACTTTTTGACCATGTATTCAAAAGTTATGAAAATTGTTGTGCCTTGAAAATACTCTATCGACACATGTGCAAAAATTTCAAAGAAAAAGATTAAACATTCCGTTCATAGCAAACTGCCCCAGATAGCTATGCTGCCTTAAAAACGAAGTTTAGTACTTTAGGGGTTAAATTCATGGTGTTAATATTGAGAATTAAGAAATTAGCATCAAAATAATCACTATCAATAATTTTTGTGAAGTTTTTCAAGATAAATTTCATTTATCCTAGCACAAAGCAGTCTAATAAGTATTTTGCTTACTCTTACTCTACCTTTCATATTCTTAATTCCCATATCAGCGCGTTCGACAAAACTCTAGGCAGAGCAATAAATCGTGCCTACGAACTGAGCCCCGCAGGTTAGATTTATTGTTGAGGAAACGCAGGAATTTCTCATTTTTTGCACAATTTTTTTTTGCAATTTCTGAATTCAGATTTGCAATCAAATACCCAAAATTAGCTAGGTGAGGTTTAGAACACACCCTAGTGATGGCTCAATATAGGGTTTTTTTATTTACTTTTACCCTCAAACATTACCCTGCGGGGCCCAGTTTGTGGGCATGATTTATTGCTCTGAAAATTCTAGACTCACTGCCAAATGCAAGTAAACTAATTTATCCTATACAAATTGATCAAAGTCACACTATTTTAAATCAATGCAGGTTCAAATAATTCGGTAGACATAATTCGGTAGACATTCTAATTTTCCTAAACATAGACAAACTAAAGTCCAAGTTATCCAGTATTCCAAAATCCAGACCTGTCCCGGTCGTGAGTCCCTCAGGGCATTGTATGTGGTAGTTAAAAAGATGTAAATTAATAGAACAAAAGAATTCCCCCATGTGGGTCATTCAAAAAGGGCTAGACGTCCATTATGGGCGTTCATGGTGCTTAGGTTTTAAATCGTTGACATGTTTGACTCCTTGATTTGTCTCGCTCAACAGGAACTTGTGTCGAGTTGGCATTGACATCTGCTGTGGAGTTATTGTGTGGGCGTCAGGGAAGTGCATTACTGCACCAGACAATGGTGAAACGTGATCATGAGATGTTTTGATACTTGGCAGGTGCAAAGTGATCACTTTAAAGAATTCTTCGTTCCGGAATTGGAGAAGCATGGCTATGCTGTGGCTTATAAGAAGAAGACCAGAGAGGTGAGATCAAGGTCCTCCGTATTACAGTCATGGTTCCAGCGCAGGTATTAAAAAGGGACTGAAAGAAAGTAAAGGTGAAGAGCTCAGTTTCCATCATGTATCAAAACAGAGTGCCAGTGTATGGGATACACGAGTCATGCTGAGAACGGTTTACGTACTGCAACTCGTTGCCAATATGCCACAATGACCCTGTGATGCTGGAGATTTCTGAAGCGCTATCAAGTATCAAAATCAGATGAGTCCTTCAAAGGAGAATTTGGACTCGTGAGTTAGCCTGACACTTCAGATGGGTTCGACAGGTTTACACAGGCACTTCTTATGCAATCGATGGTTGTGCAACATTCTTTCGGCGTGATCGGTTTTCTCTAGTCAAGAAGTATGAGGTACTGGTTTCTCTGCTAACTAATGACAATTTGTGAAATTCGAGTTGTTCCTGTCGAAGATCGTAYGTCCCGGTAATCGYTGCAGCATACTTCTTCCCCAAGCTYCAGCYGCGCTATCTCAYRTTTTTGCTTCTGAACTTTARGAAGTAATATCTTCTCAAATTCCARTATTGTAGGAACTTAAATTGTTCTTCGCATTTTCTTACTGCTATATTTGGTACGGTTTCTTTTGTCCCAGGTTGACTTCAACAAGGCTACACAGTCCTTTCCAGATGTTTTCATACCTTCTACAGCTAGAAGAGCGCATATGAGTCCATATCTTAAGGTCTTACCTCTTTGGCCTGTGCACATAATTAGGGTCTGTCTGATAATTTTCATTTGTTATCGAATTCACCTGAGCTTGCAAAATGAAGTTTATTTGGTGTGTCTGAGGTCYCATTTAGTGCATTTCAAAATCATAGACGACTGCTGATTCGTGGATTTTGCTTTGCTTCCTTACAACTGCATGAATAATTGAACTTGAACTGCAATGATGGCGCTTCAGAGTTTGGGATTGTTTTCGTGTGAACGAGATTACGGACGGTGCATGTTCTTCAGGATAATGTTGCTCTTATCATCGTCTTGGAAGCGCTGGAAAAAGATRCCAATTTAGACKTGTCACAAGCAGCTGGAAAACAACAGCTTTTATGTGTCGTAAGTGCAAATTATTCTGCCTTCGCCTTTCCTTGTAAGCACGACTAGGATTATACATGTTCTCTGCAGGGGTTTCAGTCACAGCTCATATAGGTGAAGAACAATAAGGCAGTATTTCTTATTTTTCTTTTTGAGTGTCTTCACTATTGATGCTGAACTTAATGTGGTTCATTTGCTTGAGCAGGCCAACACCCACATCCATGAAAACCCGAAACTCAACGAAATTAAACAGTGGCAGGTGTATACATTAATGAAGATTCTAGAGAAGATTGCATCAAGTGCAAGTATTCCAATGCTGGTGGCTGGTGACTTCAACGCTGTACCTGGGAGGTCCGCCTTATTAATGTTCTTGTTGGTCACCGTGTCCTTGATCACGAAGTCCCTCCCCGTTGGTTATCAATTGTTTCAATGTTGCCACAATACTGAAATGTCATGCTTTAGTTCCATTTCAATACTTTTCGAATGTCTTTTGAATACTAAAACGGATTGGAGCAATTGGTTGAACGTTGGTACTGAATAATAATCAGTGGGGAAGGATTATTGTGACGTTGTGTAGAATGTTGGCTACCTTTTTTCAAAAAAAAATGATGTAAATACTGAACCCAGAATTTCAAGCTAATTGAATTTTCTCCGTTTTGCTCAATTGTGGCAGTGAACCTTATTTAATGGTGACTAAAGGGAGAGTGGAACCATTTCCAGAGCTGGGGACTGACCCCTTGAGCATTCTCCGAGACCCTAATATGGAGTTCTACCATCAAATTCCTTTGGTAACTAGCCTACGTTAGCATCTATCTTACGCAAATTTACTGGGCATTCCTTCTTTCTTCTTGTACTCTAATTACGAATCCCTTGGTACAAATGATTGATGACCTGAAAATGTTGGAATAACCACAGGTCAGTGCCTACTCCCAGTTTGCAAGGATGCACGGCATGAGTCCAGCGATGGAGCAACACAGGCGCCGCATGGACCCTACCACGAATGAGCCTCTCTTCACCAGCTTCAACCGTGATTTCCTTGGCACCCTGGATTACATCTTTTACACAGGTGCACCCCTTTTATAACTTCTACCTGAAATCAACACAATGTTGTCAACAGAGCCAATTCGACTTTTTCCTATTGTGGCAAGAAAAATTCAGATAGGTTCAAATTTTATATCTTTGGCATCAATGAATTGCATGCATCAAGAAATAAAATTATACATGGAATATATATATACACGCACACATACATACATATATAATACTGGATAATAACGCTTAAAACTTCTGAGTAGATACATGAGGCCAATGATGGGGCTTCACAGTTCGTTAGGGGTGGATCATTTAGGATGTGATCTTCCTCCTCTAATTGGCACCTGCTACTCTGTTTATTCTATGCAATGTCACCATAATTTATCGTAACACAGAATACTTTGTCATACAGTAAATGCGCCTTTTAATGTTAAATAGTGTATCTTTGGGACTACCTTCGAGCAATAAGTATCCAATGTGAGATTCAGAGCTCAGTTAGCGGTGTTGTAAATGGTGTTCTTGAAAAAGTGCATTTATGTATGGTGTTAATAGTGTAGTATAGGCCTACGTATCAATGAAAATCAAGGATGTAGAAATGATGTMGCTCGTACCCTGCATGGCACTCAGAAATGTATGTGATTGCAAATTGCAGCTGACTCACTAGATGTAGAATCACTGCTGGAGCTTCTGGATAAGGCTACCGCCCTACCGWCACCAGAGTGGTCTTCAGACCACATCGCCCTGCTCGTGGAGTTCCGGTTCAAGTCACTTCCAGCTCAATGATTAAAGACCCCAGCCCTGCTAATTGGGTTCACTTAAAGGTGGGTGCACCTAAAGTCGCCACTTTTGCTGGTCGAATTTCTGTATTCTCTGCATGGCAAATGAAAAGAGGTTCCCAACGCAACAAAGAATGCATAATTTGGATGTTGTGTGCCGAAGTTATGAATGTCAATGTTTTTGGGGGAGATATTCTGAACTTGCGTTTTGGACAGCAGGAACATATTTGATGAAGGGGATGTAAAGTACACTATAGCTGAACATTTGATTATCTGGCAACTTTGGGTCTCCTTGCCGTCCCTGCCTTGTAATTCCAACTATTTGTGCCACTGGACACTGTCAGTGGTGCGGCCTGTCAGGATGCTTTGCTTTTCAGTGGTAAAGGAATTTTTTGCCACCCTGAATGCRGACACTGTCAAGCATTTTAAATTTGCTGTGAATATTAGGGTTTCTAAGTTACTTAAACATATAGAGTCTACCTTCGTTATCACGCATTATATATCTACATCCATGTACAGTAGCCAGTAGAACAACAGATGCTTCATTCACACCACCAACTTATGGCTAGAGTTATTCTTCATTGCAGTGTATTGGCTGCAATTATCTTCCGTCGCCAAGAGATAATTGTCATTTTTTCTTGTCAATTTTGCATGTGTTTAGCTTGTGAGAAGGGCCACTTCAACTTGGGAGCCATGATCCATTTTTCTATTTACAGATGCAAAACGTTATTGGCATTATTGGCATTATCGGTATTGACGTTATTAACGTTGCAAACTGAACTGGAAATCATTCCTGCATTGATAAAATTCAGTCTCTATCTGTCACATTTAGGTTAAATTAACCCTAGAAGGGCTTTGGGGTTTCTGTATATGACATGTATTTAGCCTTATAACTCTCCAATTGTGATTTTATTTATGAATTGTTATACAGTGTTATTTATGTACTATTATGATCATCAATTTACTTTGTACTGTAAAGTTTTAGGTCAATATTTTCTTGATCAAGTACCACCATATTCATAATATACTATATAGCTGCATAGGGTCTTTTGGTTCTTCTAGGGTTAAGTTAACCCTTAAGCGCATGGAGTTGTTATTGGATACAATTAGATCTTGAAATGCGAAAGTTGATTGGGAAGTTTTACTGAAACCTAAAAGGAGGGTAGGTGGGGGTGAACATAGCTCTTGTTTTCTTGGCTAGCTCTTGTAGAAAGCATAATTTCTTATTTGTGTGGAATAATTTTGGTGATCACCACTATTGAAATGAAAGAAGATTTATGTAGCTTTCCTATGGAAAAAAGATTGATGAAATTGCACAATTTATGAGAAATGCCACCATTGACAAGATCGATGATAAATATGTACATATGTTGAATCAAAATACTCATAAGTGCTCCAAATTCTTTGATTTTTTTTCCACAAGTACATATTATCATGATTTTGATTTACAATTTTTCAAATCATTTGGAGGTGTGGAAAAAAGATATGAGAATGTGAAGTGAATCATGGTAGCCTAGAGGTTCTCCATTCTCCACAAATTCACCAAAATCTCACAATTGATCATTTCTTAATCAGATTTCACTCATGTATGTAGTAGGAAAAGTTGTTGAGGGTCTCTTTTTTTATTCAAAGACTATTAGTGAGGTTCACATTTTCATTTTTTTGCAAACATAGTTACAAAAGTTATCTACTCATGAAGTGGTTCTTTGGGGTTAAGCAATCCTAAAATGTTGCAAAAGACAAGAAGTCGCCCATGGATGACTTTGAGAGATGAAGAATGCACCTATTGATCATTTTTGACAAAATATCTTGGTGATAATAGGTTTTTTTTTAGGATTAAAAGAAAAATGTGAGTACAAGAAAAATGGAGAAAAGTAGTCAAAAAGTGATCGTCCATGATTCAGAGCATCATTTCTCAAATTTTACTAGATCTCAATGACAGTGCGCTTCAAAATGAAGCTTGCAATCGAGATCACTTCACAAAGGAACTAAGGTAGAGGTACCTATAACATATAACTTTAACATTTCAACGTGTAGGATGTGGGAGATTCATTGTGAAATTGAGTTGAGTGTTTGAAAACATTTATGAAAGTTGAAAACATTATTGAAAACATTTATGAATTTTTAAATTATGATTGTTAAGAAATTTGCTAAACTTCAAAGGTTTCTATTTGAATTTGACAAAACTACAATCTCTTTATGTCATTCATAGTGTGTATAAATTTTTCATGGATTTGCCATTCAATCATTATTATTTTTGATATTATAATTTAGAAGTAATAATAGTTAAAAAAATTTAAGCTTAAACAAACGGAATTGTATATAGGTAATTTACATGGTATAAAGTGAAGTATCAACCAAACTTCCAAATATTCCCAATACTTGTTTGATCAATTTTAAATGCATGCTTGTTTGGTCAATTTTGGTATAGGTTCATGATTTAAGAGAAATTTTTTGTGTAAAAATCCTTAGAATTCATTTTTTTCATCAAAATTCTTTTATTTTTGTCCTAACTTTAAAATTTAATTATTTCAATTGTAGCTTCAAATTTCCATTACTTTTGTCCTAGCTTCATTCTAGTATATTGTTTGTGGCTTCATGCACCCATAGTTCCAAGGTGGACTTTGAGGTTGTATCTTTGAGGGGGAACACTCCAATCCTATTGTATGAGAGTGAATTGTAGAGGTAAGGCTACAAAGTGCACCAAATACTTCATTGACTTAAGGATATTAGTAAAGCTCTTAAACTTCTTTAAAGCTAGTATGCCAACTACACTTTTAAGGCTCAAATATTTGTGTAAAATTCCCATTGCAAAGGTCTCCAAACCAATAATGGTACCCCAAAACCTTCAATTGGATGTCACTAGTAATGTAGAGAGTTAAGTAAAAATAAATTAGACCTTTGAAAGTTGAAGAGCTATCTTCAAGTGTAAATTCATTTATAATTTTTTGTATCTATTCATCCACAAATTTATATTTTTAAATTATATTAATAAAAAAAAATTTGGACTTTGAAGGTTGAAGTGTTAACATAGATGAAAATTTATTTATTGTTGTAAGAAATATGTGTATTTTATTTCATCGTCAATGGAAATATTGTCTAGTAAGGCTAATTTTGAGAGCATATACAAGATTGGCAATTGAAAAAATAATTAAATATTCTAATACTATAATATTTTAAAATTCATCTTTAAATATAAACAAGTTATTAATAATTATTTTTGACATTAGACTTGAATATTATGGGTGGGTTTTGTTTGATAAAGCAAGGCTACTCCTAAACAATATTTTTTCTTATTCAAATCAAAATAAAAGTGTCATGAAACCTGACTAATGCAACTCCAACTCTAAAAACTCAAAATTTCATTTTACATTCCAACACAATACACAGTTCCCTCATACTCTTTTTGTTTGGTCAAATAATGTTTTGTAAGGTATAATAGTCTCAATCATTTGAAAGGGAAAAAGGACGTTGAAGATATGATACAAACACTCTTTGATTGGACAAAAAGACAACTCAAATACGGATGAAACTCTTAGTATGGATGAATATATAATTCTTAATGTGGGAACAAGCCAACCATGGTTCTTGCAGTGCAAGGCAAGTCTCTAGTATGCTTCACTTACTTTATCTTGCAATTTTGGGATATACAAAGGAGATCTTTGGTGTCAATGTGATCAAGTTATGAGAAACGTGACATTCGATTTGGTGTTAGAATTGTAAGATGTTTTGTTGGCTTTGTGAAGAATGGTTTTGTCGGAAAGCGTATAAGGAAATCTAGTGTTTTATTGTTTTTAATCTCCTCAACTTTCCCCAAACTGGCTAAATTTTGCTCGGTTTATACCAAAAAAATCCTTGCGTTATTGATACATTGTAAAAAAGGGCCTTTGATGGAGACATTTTAGCCAAAAATACAACAAACAATAAAATTTAATAGTCAATTTGCAACTTCCTCTACAATGAAATTAGCATCTATTTAATCAATTTTGTGTTATACTACTTCCAACAATCCTTCACAACTTGCAAAATCCTTTCTTTCTTATTTTATTTTGATACTACTCTCTGTCAAGGTAGACAAAGTTGAAGCTTATTTGTCTTAACCCTTGAAGGACGGACCGGTGGCCGTGGAAATCATGCATTTTGATACCGTGTGACATCATCTCCTTTGAAAAAGCTAAATATATTCGTTGGAAGTCAAAGTATTGTAGAAGATCTCCCCTTTCCACCCCTAATACCAAGGATGAATGATTTCATTTCTGCCCTACAAGGAAAGATTCTTTGCCATTCATCGGACGCAAAACGTCCTCGGGGTCGTTTAAGGGTTAAAGGGTAGCATATTGCATTAAATTCCATAGCCTAGGTAGCACATACTACATTAAATTCATAAACTAGTTTTTGAATCATTGCTCCTCCGAATTTGAAGAGAGGTTTGAAAGCTCTTAAACAATGTTGACCAAATTTGAGACAAAGTGTATTCAGGTGAAGGGCTTGAGCACTCACTTGGGTCATCATGGTAATCATCTTTTTTTGGTATAGTGTGAATCATCTATTTAAAAAACTTTAAAAATACTCATCAAAGGTCAAACTACTACCGTATAAAAGACCTTTCCTTCACACAAAATTATAAGGATGAACATATGCACTTGTATTTTAAATAGATGGATTCTATATCATCCATTGAACCACTCTAATCTACAATGTCTTTACAATGTTAAAGAGGTTGAGGTGATTGCAAATTACAGTTTGCTTGATGAGGATATATTTAGAGTTTGTCTAATTTATTTATAAATATTTACGTAGAAAGACACAATTGACCATTGATTTCAAGCCATGACTATGTTTGCTACCATTTTGTGTCTAGATAGGAATAAAAAAATCTTTACATTTATTTTTCAAAAATGAAGTCACAATTGCACTCATAAGTCATAAAATTTTCACTTTAAAAAAAGAATTAAAATTACTATGAATATTTTTTTTAAATAAAGAGGACTTATATGAAATGAAAAATACATTCAAAAAGTCTTAAATTTTCACCATAAATAGTACTAGTTTAAAACATCAAGGTAAAACCAAAGTTACTATGTCAAACTAAGAAAAACCCAACAAACCATAGTTATAGGATGGTTCATATTGCTATAAAATATTGAAATTTATCAATTTTATCAATTTTATCAAGTGGAATAAAAACCACACTTCATAATTCATTTCAAAAGTATCATTTTAAATCCTAAAATTCACATCAACAAAAAAGAACAAGAAATGGCCCAAACAGTACACTACAAAGGTGGATTGTGGATTAAACTTCTTTAGAATAGTCAATAGTGCCATTATGAGGAACGTGCAATACTATTCACTGAAAATGTACTCAAGCAACTTATAAAAACAATTGGATGAGAAAAAAAAAATTCCACACAACTTAGTGTCCACAACAACATTACAAGGTTAACACGAGAAGGACATAGTCCCCCATGACCAAAGTAGTCACCAAAACACTCTGATTATTGAACCAATAGATGTATTTGCATTCTTTGTTTTGTAAGTTACCGCCCATAAAAGGTTGATGCCCCATGCAAATGAGAAATGGCACCCAGGCAGTCAATATCCTCCATATCTCTAACGACCTAAGCACTAAAGTTTAACAAGTCTGCAATTTCAAAACTGGAGCAGACCTACGTAGGTGTAGACGAAAACGAACCGCAATAGAAAAAAAAAACTCTTGTCAAGTGTTGAAGCAAGCGGAAGTTGGTGGCTGTCTGAAAAAGCTCAGATCCATCATCGAGCGTGACCTCCTTCCGCTGCGAGGGGACACCTGCTTCTGGTAGCCAGGACCAAAGAAACAAACTGCTTCCGTATGTGCATTTGATAGCAGGATAGCAGGGTTAAGACCATATGTCAATGAGAGGCGCATCTGTCAGTTTCCAAGTCGCAGTTGTGCAAAGGGTGCAGTCAGGTTTCGGACTTGTGAACGAGTCAAGAAGCCACATTTCTCAGACTCCATGTGGGCAATCAAACCAGACAACCCTGCACATGCGATAGCCGAAATCAGTCAGAGTAGGTGGATAGGGCATCATGAGATTATAATAAGAAGTCCTACTTCCCAGATTTTCCATTCCAGGTCCTCGTCACCAGTGCAGCATACTTTAGAGATGGACTGCCAATCTTCATAACTCAGAACAATTTCACAATCCAGAGGCTCCGAATCTTACAGGTAGCAGTGTAGCCACATTTCTTGCATCGGAAATCTTTGCCGAAATGAGTGCCAGAGTTCAGGTGCTGATTCAAGCTGACAAGGCTGCCGAAATCTCTTTGGCAAAAGTAGCATTCGTAGGCATATCCATTGTATGCTGCTTCACTGGCCTTTATTATTGACCCCGGACTGCGAAATTTAAAGTTGGGAATCAGCCAGATATTCAGAGGACATAGTTATGTGATTTGCAGCAAGAGATAATACTGAATCCGACTTCCTTGCCAAAGATAAACGTAACCGTCAACGTGTTCGGAGTGTCTTACCTTACTTTGGTGTCCGAATAGCCGAGTCGAGGCACTGTGAGAAGATTCGGGTTGCCAGACCTCACTTCCCAATCCCGAACTTTCTGAACTATCTGCGGGTGTGTGAGGCCAAAACACTTACCCTGCTCCGCCTGAACAAGAAATAGAAACAATGGCGTCATCGGCTGACGAGCAAGAAAGTCTGACATCGTCTTGATTATACAACTTATTGGAAGGAAATCTGGTTAGGAAGTACACATGCGGAAAAGCTGAAAGAGAGCAGTCAGAGCACATTGCAATGCAAGCACTTGTTGTCGGAAGTCATAGTTAATGCGCTTCGCAACCACCTCGTTCGCGATTCTTCGTTTCATCCGTTGCTCATTCCATCCGAGCAAGACAACCATATAAGACCGTAAGTACATTGCCCGAAGACATTGTACGGCCGCCACATTCAGAAATACAAACAAACTAGCAAAAGAAGCAATGGAGACACAAAATATTGTGTGATCTCTTATACGGGGCTTTTTATTTTACTTGCACCCGCCCCTGGAATGACTTGGAGGGGGCCACTTCACCCGGGCCCTTCCTTCCCAGCATGCCCACGGGGAACCACTGCCTGGTTAAGTTATACGATGTCATGCGTCTGCCTTCGCAGCGCCGGACAGTTTAGATCCTCGTCACCAACGGCGGTGCTGCTAACGGCGGTGCTGCTGCCTTTGCTAAATTCTACTCGGTCGTCGTCGATTCACGGCCTCCCGTTCGTTCACTTCTCACAGAATTCCTCACAGAATCCCTTTCAATTGTTTGGATGTGCCTGTGTGTGTAAGAGATTGGCGAAAATTGGAAAAAGCAATGGCGATGGCGATGGCCATGGCGATCTCGCTGCGCTCTGCGCCTTGCCGTGTTCACGCGCTCGGATCGATCTATGGTGCGGGGCTTCACAATACTACCAGGACTGCTCATCGTGCCTTCTCATCATCGTCCGTCTCTTCCTTGTCAGTACTTCGCTTCCTTCCCCTGCAGGAATCTTTCTCATGCTGGTTTTTTTCGGAGGATATTGTGCGKCTGATTACATAGCATGTGGCGTTGAACGTTGTTCATATGATTAGAAAGTGCAATTTTCTTGATCGGTGATCAAACGGGCATGCTTGTCTCATTATGTGGAAAATACCGGTTTGTAGCAGAGAAATTTATAGGTAAAGAATGAACTCCTGATCAAGAACAAGGATGATGAGAAATCTTGTTGAAGGAAGTTACAGTTCAGATACCATTCTTGCTTACCATATCGCGAACGGAATTGAGGTGATCCGTTCCTTGGGACTTGGYTTCTCGTTATGAAYGCTTTAGCGTATTTAGCTCGAACTGGATTCGAGTGCTGGAAGCTTAGGTATTGACACTACATGCTATTTTAACTAACAGTTCCCGTAATATGGCGCAGAATTTCGGAGGAAGAAATTCAGCGTTTCGAGGAGGATGGCGCAACCGTGGTGCGTCAACTTTTTCCACCTGAATGGCTGGACCAACTCCGCRCTGCGGCTGAGGACAACATGAAGAATCCAGGTTGAATTGTCATCCTGTGATGCGGTTTCGACTTTTCAGTGGGAATTGCGGTTTCATTGGTTTTACTGAGTTCACRTACTTAACTTATGCAAGATCGCACCGAAAGTATACAGGAACAGAGATCTTGCAAGGGTCTCTTAAATTTCACAGTCTTCATCTGCCACTTATTCGAAATTCCCAATCAATTTGATTAGGAAAGTCTTGCTTCTGATTGTCTTTCTTGCCGCTTTCTTTGCAGGTGCACTATGTGATGAACACGTAAAACCTGGCGAGGTGACAATTTTAACCCTTGGATGGCGTTTATCTTACTGTCATGCTCCAAAATTTAATACCGAGCATATGAACTACCAGCTCATAGTTTCACCGTGTCATGTTCTCTTCGTATTAAGCTCATACGTTTAAGTGCCGATATGGTGGCAGCCAGGGCGCTTYCATGATGATCAATTTCTTTGGAGACGCCACGAGACGATGCGGCACTTCATTCAAGAGTCTCCTGCTGCTGAGATAGCTCGGCGCATGATGCGGTTGGTCATCTCATCTCTGTTATCTCATTTTCCTTGTTCATCTTCCTAARCTCTACTACTTGGGTAATGCCGCCTTCTCCGTACCGCACGGGTTGATATCGCTCGAGCGAATGCGTCCYCTTGACTAAGCGATAAAGGTGTCGCTGTGGAGCACTGGATAATGTGCACCTTGCTGCAAAACCGATTAATCTGASAAACGCAAGGATCTACTGCAATATATATTAATGAAAATCTGACAGGGTTGGCATGTGCTCAAAGCAATTGAGAYTGAAAGACGCGATTTTCTCCTTTTTGTTGTTTCTGCACTGTTTCAATGTAGACTTCAGTAGGGTAATTTACTAYTGGTGTGAATTGAACTTGATGTAGGGGTAAGCAGGTTCAGTTGTTCTATGATCAACTGTTTGTGAAAGAGCCTGGCACACGCAAGGCTACGCCGTGGCATAATGACCACAGCTATTGGCAATTAAAGGGTAATCAAGTAATTTCTTTGTGGCTGGCGCTGGACCATGTCCCCAAATCCTCCTGCGTCAAGTATGTTAAAGGATCGCACAAGTGGAAACTTCTTCACAAGTAGGCTCCTGAACACATATTCACTGGAYATCCCCAGTCCGGGATATTTTCTAGATTCCTTGCCATRTTTAAGCTTCATGTGTTTCGGGTCTTCGCAATACCAAATGGATTCATTTGTAAGCGCAGAATAAAGCATAGGCGACGTTTACATCTTAGTGCTTGTAATTACTTCTAGCGTTCATTATTTTGGATAAGTAAGCTGCTGAATTTTTCGTAGGCGTTATTCCTATGTAAGGTTTCGTGAGAAATAGCAGATGATTCTTCTATGTATGCAGTACTGACGCTTGTTGGATTGCATCCCTAATTAGGATTTCCTCATTCTCAGGTGATGAGGAGCGCTACAAGCAGTCTGCCTCACTCCCTGATATTCCAGATATCGAAAATAAACGCGACGAGGTATGCGTTGGACTTTGCATGGTTCAGTAACATACCCTTGGCATCTTTTTCCAACAATGCATTGTTCAGTCGCTTCTACAATCTTAGTTCAGTTCTCGTACGATTAAGAAATTGGTATAATCATCACCCTCTAACGACTTCGATGCCAATTTAGAATTCTGTTTTTCCTTGATTGTTAGGTACAATTAATTAGTTATCAATTTTCAAAGGTGAAGGTTGTAGGGGGCTATAAGTTTACCTTAAGTGAATTCAAATTCCAAATGATGCAAAGTTACAAATGATATTTGTAATATCAAAAAATTCCCCAAGCAAGAGGCTAAACATTGTCCCTTTAGAGAATTGTCACCTATGAATTGTCATTAATGAATCCAATTATGACTAAAARTAGTCCCTAACTTCACATTGGTATTGTCCTTCCAATCCTCACCATTTTGGATCYTGAGCTTGTCCATTTTCTATCCAAAAGCAAGGGTCAACATTCGAGAGGGGGCGATTTTGGATATAGGGTAACTAGCATGTGGAGTAGCTTATTGAGACGCGAACCTTGATTTCTAATACAATCAACCATCCTAGAGCATACAATGTAGCCTCTGTTGACCTCATCAATGACCAAGATACTCTTCTTGTGCTTTTCAACTGTACTAGATGGGCCTTAGCATTCAAGAAGTTTTAAAGTTTCACAAGCTATTTTCCTTCAATTCCCAAATTTAATTGTTTACATAAACCAGTTTTTTCCCTGATATTTCCAAATTGCAACCTGTTTTTTTGACCTAATTCAGCCAACTAATTTTGAACTAGCCACCAGTTCATCCTAAACATAGGATGGGCCACGTAGGGGCTTGGTGAGGGAGTCAGTATATCTAGCCTTGTGAACGGGTGAGATTACTGGAAGTCCCAATAACTGAAGTTAACCCTGAAAGAACGACAAGGACGTTTTGAGTCCTTTGGATGACAAAAATCAAATGTAGTGGATGCAGAAAAGGTATTTTTCATCCATTTTTTTGGGTAAACGTGAAACTAGAGATGTGCCTTGACATGAAAAGCACAAAGTAGGGTCATTGAATGTATTGTCATTTTTAGGGGTTGCAAATTGTAACACAAAGCCATGGAAATCCATGCTCATGTGGATAGGTCCCCATATGCCCATCATCAAATTTTTAGGTGTTGTTGTCATTTTTAGGTGCTACACGATTTAATTTCCCACCGTCTAACACTCGGCGGTCTACAATTCACAGCCCATGTTTTCCCTGCGGTTTAAGGTCTGTCTTTTAAGGGTTAAACAAAGAAAATGGACGGAGTGAATCACAGATTCATCTTTTTTTCAAAAAAATCGGGCATTGACACATGACGGATGGGGAGATGGTTACTCCTTGTTGAAATTTGGCACACATGGACTTCCGGCGCTGATTAACTTATTGCAAATMGGGATTGTTGATAGCATGGAAATCAGTGACTGTCTTGATGAAATTCAGTTGCCTTCCAAGTGAGATCGACGTACTGTACTGTACAGTGGGTTGCCACAAAGATACATGATGGCCTTTTGGACCATTCAATTTTCTTTTCTTATTCCAATATAGAGTTGACATTTTTGTTTCTCTCAATCAACAATCACATCTTACACACTCCCCCTCGAGCCTACCAAATTTCAATATAAAAAAAACAAATCTCTATTCCTAGTGAATTCTTTTATTTAATTTTCTAGTTTCAAATGAAAATTCATTGAAAAACATTGGTGATGAATTTTTTTGATTTTTTTACAATGATATGTAAAAAAACATCCACACGTACATCTTACCTTTGACAAACATTCTCCAAAAAGTTTCACAATTCCCTCTAGAGAGATTTCTATCTTGGTGTGATTTTGCCCTTGGCTTTGAAAATGAATATCTCTTTATTGTAAATTAGATTTTTGTATTCTTTCTTCGCTTTATAACTAATCTTGTGCATTTGAGTGTAATGGTACAATGTTTTTTCAGAAAACTAATTACAATAAAGAGATGTTTACTTTCAAAACTGAAAGGAAAATCATGTATCTTTATGGAACCCCTCTGTGCAGTATAGTACAATGAGCTGGGATCGGAGGGCACAATGAGTTTTCTCCAAGCTATAAGTTWACCCATCATCCGCAGTTGCAGCTTGGAAAATATGTAAGTCTCCCGTAAGTATGTTGACACGTTGCAAATCTGCTTCCAAAATCAACACCATTCACCGAGGAGAATAAATGTGTCGTGTCCCTWGGTTCTTGCTAGAAAAAACCTCCTCTCGGCAGTTGACATAGGGTTGAACTGTCAACTGGTAAGTGCTAACCTGCATTCTAGTCATTGTGCATAACGTTCATGGGAAGTGTGAGCAAGAATGTCACCAAAATCGGAACCTGCCAGTCACCGTTGTGATTCTACAACCACCGTTGTGAATCCTACCAGCCTGAGACATCCATGGACGTCTACAAATATGTTGCTCAGGGAGGTTTCAGATTGTAGGAAATAAGTTTATGATGATTGTCGCGTCTCATCCGAAGGAACTGGCCATCAAACTCATCCAAAAGCAAATGGGATGGCAATAAACCTAGAGGGCCAAAACCACACAAATGCTCCTCTTCAGTGTGAACAAATGCTGCAAAATACACTGATCACGACCACGACTTCTCGAATTGGCAGAAAATTGTTAGCCCTCGATTTTGATAGCCTGCTTTATTTTGGCAATAACATCGGCTCTCTTCACTTCCAGTGCAGTACCCAAACATGTCTACTGCCTAATCCGCATAAAGGCCAACCAGATATACCTCACATTTATCTCTAAAATCATATTCATCTCTGAAAGCATGAATCTACAGCTCGCCTGAATCAGAAATAACACATTTAGACAGGGGCTTGTCACTTCGGTCCGTCTCTTGGTTCTCAATTGTCTTCACGACATCCATGCCTTCAATGACTTGGCCTAAAACAACATGCTTGTTGTTTAACCAAGGAGTCTGAAGATAAGCATCACATATTGTCCATCAGAGGGATTCTTAATAATAGCATTATCAAAGCATTTCATGCATCAACATTAATAATCCCTAAGAATCATGATTGCAAGAACATCACAATGAACAACTGGAAGAGCACCACTCAAGTTTTGGGGCTTAGATAAACCACTCCAAGCATGCCACCATTTGGAAGCAGATAATCTGAGTTTACGCATATCAGAAGCGACAATTAACGAACCCAAAAAACTTTGCACCCCTGTCCTACCTTAAGCGTTGAGGATAAGCAGGTAAGAGAAGGTGAAAAAGGAGGAATACGGTATCAGATGACTGACTTCCATATCTAAAGAAATTGAAATAAATCGTTTCAGAAGGTACCGATACAAAACAGGAAATCATAGTAATAAAAATAGAATTCAATGATTTGAAAGTTGGTATGGTCATCTGAAATTAGCTTCCAAACAGGACGTCCAATTTTCAGATTGGACACTTCGGGAGAAAACATCCGTCAATACAGGGGCAATAATCTTCACCTCAACAGTGCAAAGGAAAAACTGACTTCCGTTCGTGTTGGGTCCAGCATTAGCCATGCTCAAGATCCCAGGTCCGGTATGTTTCACTGCATATTCAACCAACGATTCAAATGAGCCCACGTAACATGATCCACTCAAATTAACATTTTAGGTCAGAACTAAAGGGGAAAAATAAGTAAACGAAGCAGAAGTCGTTAGGAGAGAAAAATTGCATGCATAAAATTCTGATTTGCACAACAACAGATCATAATCAGTCAGACCAGGATGGGAACAACTCAGAGCTCAAATAGCCACTTATAAGAAAAGTACTCACACTTAAAGTTCTCATCCTTGAAGTTTCTTCCATAAATGCTCTTGCCTCCCGTACCCTGTACAGTACAGCGTTGCATACATAAGTGTCTCACTAAAGAGAAACGCAGCAACTACATTATAATCCAGTTTTGTCCTACTATTAAAACGATAAAGTTTTACACCGAAAAGCTGAAGCTAATAACGAAGATAAAAAGACATATCTGGTGAATCTTACGACCACGAGAGGAAACCCTCAAACGCCACTAAAAAACCCTAAACCCTGAGCACTGTCTTGGACCATCGCGCAGAAAGCCTTTTGAAAATGCAATTGCGGCTTAGTGCAGTAAACTCAATTCCTTTCATTTTCAGACTCCCCCGGAAACTAAATTCCTCATTGCCGACCAACCCTAAACTCTGTAAAGGCGAAATCTCTCAAACCCTAAAATGGAGATAATTCCATTTGATGATATATGTGCACGGAAACAAGTTACGGAAATGGAAACAAAAATTCAGGGAAACGGAGGAACATGGGGAATTGCTTACCAGGGCCGCCATTGTGAGGATACCTTCAATTCAGGGCGTCGTAGAAGGGGCTCCTCGGAAAATCTCCAACACGAAGACTGTTGCGAAATTGTGAGTGCAGAACCGGTCACTCAAAGGGAATAGCGGATACGTGGGCAAATTTGGATGGATGAAATCATGCAGTTCTCGACGATGAATTTCATTCTTGTGGTTGGCGGCAGGGTGAAAACTAGAACTGACAGCTGTCCTGCTTGAACCCTGATGACCCATTGGCGTCCGTTTGGTCGTTGCACATGTGATCGGATTTAAGTTTGAAATACCGCCCAAAATTGTCAAAATAGGTCTCCGATTCAATTTCTTATGTTGACATTGCTCACATGGGGCTCTTTGTGCTAGTGCACGAGGAGGGGGTTTGTTGTTCCTACTTGTTCTTGACGGGATACCAAAGGTATGTAATTTCCGGGCTATTTCGTTAGGTTGCCTTGGTTGTTGTGTCGAGTGAGTCCTACTATGGCCTTGAAGGGCCGTATGTTTCAAAAAAAAGACTGTCAAAATAAGCATTTCAACATATTTGTAGGCATTTTTTTCTTTTAATTTTTTTTTTGAATATAAGCAATTGAAAATCATGAATTTAAGAAGAAAAAGAAAAAAAAATTGGATATGAAATCTAATTTCTATGAATATTCAAAGTAAAACTTTCTACAAGGCCACTAGAGCCACCATGCACATAGCTTTGTTCAATAACCAAAGTTTGAAGAAATCAACAAATAACCAATCGAGCTTAAGCTTAATCCTTAACAGACGGACAAAAATTGTCCATTTTGATCCCACATAAATCAATCGTTTCATAAAATCCAAAAGCACTCATTGGAAGTCAAAGTATTGTATGGCAAATTTTATTAAATTGATGGTATTCAATGTGCCATTTTTAGACTGCGCGGTCTAAACTATAAAGTGAAATCTAGGATGGGTACAAATATTTGAACATCTATGACATATTTAGATGTCAAAAATCTATGATATATTTAGATTTTAGTAATTAGGTTGAAATTGATAATGCCTTAAGCAATTATGCAAACTTGTTAGATGGGTGTGTTGAAGGAAAAAATTCCCACGGGTAGATTATTGGATAAATGAAGGGTGCACCTCTTGGTCCAAAAATCTCATCATAGTGAAAGGTTATATTTTTTTAGGATTAAGCATGGAACAACATTAACCCCTAAATGCACAAGGCCTTTTTTGAGCTTCTAGGAATTTGCTCTAAACTCGACAAAAAGCCAACATTTTGATAAGTTGTAGGAATTTTTTTGGGAATTGTAACCATACATATTCAAAATAGACATGTTAGAGATCATGTAGAAAAAGAAAACTCAACATTATCATTTATGAATTGAAAGATTCTAATGTTTGACAACAAGGGTGTTACAACTTGCAAAAGTGATTTGAGGTCTTTTTGAGTTGGTCTACAATGCATCTTTTACATGCCAAATCTAAAATGTTGGACACCAAAACAAATATGAGGTTAAAGGGGCTATTGGGCTAACATGCACAATCACAATCAATATATGGATTCTCAAAATGGCTACTCTATAATTTTTTAATGAGTTTTTGATGTGATTTTTTCTCCAAAATCTAGTGTATTTGAGGCTCATTTTGAAGAGTCCTCAATACTACAGAAAGTCAAGATTGCAATGGACACTCTTGTACAAAATCTTGAATAGAAAAATCATAATCAATCATTTTTGAAATAAGATTTTTGATGCTAAAACTAGACTTCATAAAAAAATTCAAAAATAATCATTTAGGTTTTATTTAATTTGAGAATGTTGTCAAGATCAAAATTTGGTGCCGCATGGATTTAGGGGTTTAGAAAAATTTGAAATTATTGTGAATTTTTTTTATGAAGATTTTATGAAACCTATTATTGTTACGTAGATCATTGTATTTCCAATCATATGTTGGTTACAAAATCAATAAAAGTGATGATTGTGGCTTTCAATATACATATAGTGATCATTCTATGCTTTAATGTAAACCACAATTGATTTGGACATTGAAGTTGCTACAATTGGTCCTGCAAACCACAATTGATTGGAAATAGAGCAGCCTATATTATCGAAATGGGAATGTGGTCGAGAACGGGTAGTTTATTCTATAAGGTGGAACATAACATTATATAACCTCTAAAGGACCATAAGGTCACCACATGGCTTTTTCAATTACATTTGTACAAAACTCAAGATGTAAACTTCAATAACACTATATGAACAACAATGACAGCCTAGATGATTTTTTTCCACTAAATTCATTGGTGCAATTTGATCAAGTAATGATCAAGTGTGCTATTTTTGGTGAATTTTTGAGAATAAAAAAGGCGCTCTCGGTCGTCACTTCACATCTTTGTATCTTTTTTTTCACACCTCTAAATGATTTGAAAAAAAAATTGTACATCAATATCATAATGATATATATCTATGGAAATAAAAAAATTTGGAGAACTTTTGAGCATTCCAATTTCAACATTTTGATTTCAGCATATTAAGCACAAAGTGTAGCCTGCCTAACTATTTAAACAAATTCATCAATCTTGTCAATTGTGGCATTTTCTCAAAAATTGTACAATTCTGTCGCCTTTTTTTTATAATAAGAAAGATACATAAGTTTTCTATCATTTCAATGGTGGCAATCATCAAAATTATTCCATACAATTGAAGATTTATGCTTGCCGTTACAAGAGCTAGTCAAGAAAATAAGAACAAAGAATGCTCAAACACCCCCATAAGGGAGTCAGTTAGCCCTGGCCGTCAGTTAGCCCTGGCCGTCAGTTCACCACGGCCCAGTTCACCACGGCCCAGTTCACCATCCACAAGTGGCCACCTTTCTCATTTCCACTCGTAATACGGCAGCGTACTAATAATTGAATACTCCATCCTCGCCGCTGGACCCGCGGGGAGCGCCAGCGAGCTTCAGTTGCCCTTTCATTTGAGGGATAAAGAATCTGTGGACGGATGCGTGGTTGTCGAAGCTGATGAGCCCCAGCCCAGGTGAGCCGGCCTCGAAGGAAAGTCAACACAGATTTCTACCAGAACAAGGAAACCGATGGATCTTAATAATAAGTTAAACTTATGCCTATTCTTACAGTGGAAAGAAACTGGGAAAAAATAATGACGGGTTCTAGTGACAATGATCAACGCGCACAGTGGTTGCTCGCAATGCCAACCGAAAGTCCCCCACTTGACTGACCAGCTTCAACGCCGAGGGTCGGTCTTCCACGCTTTCAAGTCGGGGCCACTCGCGCCTGCCCAGGAGCTACCCTGCGTAGTGAAACTAACTTAACTTAGGTTGCCCCTTCACTAATTTTGTTTGACAGTTTACACTACATACATGGATATGTATTGTTACGGAGTACTATTCAAGGACGGAAGCAATAACTTTTATCAACCTGGAACCATGTGTGTCGCATGAACTAAGGGTCCAGTTACATGCACCGGCCTTGAAGTGAACAAGCGGTAAGTCACAAGGTAACCTTTTGGGGTTAGGGACAACCTAATTGTGCAGGCGACCTAATTATGTGAAGCAATCCATGGGGGGTTGAGAGTTTTGTTCCCACGATGGATGGGTGTAAAAACCTCCCCCTACCGACAGTACCCTGGGCCGTTAATTACGAATCTCAGGACCCCACTTCTGTAATTCGGAGTTTCTGATTCCAAGTAAGTTACGTGAACATTTGGAATTTCTGCCCTTCGCGAAGAAGAAGGCTCGTAAGTTCTCCTAGTGGATTTCCGTCAGCCTCCAGCCAGTAGTCGAGGTCTCGTGGAGGTTCCACTTGCGGAATCCGCGGATTCTGGGGGTAGGGATCTGGACCCTGTCGCACCCACCTGCTCGAACTTCGCGCCGCGTTTACTTCGAAAGGACCTTAGTCCTTCTCATCAGTCTACGGAGGATTGGGTGTCCTGCAGGGGAAGTGAAGTGTTCCAAAAAATTCATGTTTATTTTCCATACCATCACAAATCTTGCTTCCAAATTTCTTGCTCTTTAATTTGAGCATTTTTATAAAAGTTAGAGACAAAAACAACTTCCACACGCAACGTGTGACGCAAAATAGTACAAGTGTTTCTTGCAATCACCCATTTACGTCATACACCAATTCAAACTTGAAGCACCTCAAGGGCCTATCAAAATAACGAATGTGTAGGTCTATTTTGGCAAGTTCATGCTGAAATAGTTTAGTTTTTTTACTTTGACAATTTGGCAAGCATATAGGTATTTTTCTTTTTTTTTTTGGCAATTTCTCCTAATTTTGGATTGATTCTCTTTATTCATGTGTAAGTTTGTTCCTTTTCTACTTTTTCTCAAGAATAATTTTTTCAGATTTTTAGAAATAGTTGTAAATAATTTTTTTTTATTCCGACATTTTCCAAATTTTATCTAGTTATTTATGAAATTGACCTACATGTACAGTAGTTGAAGCCATGTGATGTCAAATTGTATAACGATAGGCAGGAATGCAAACAAACAAAGTCACACATAGGAAGATTGGGTAACCGTGGAAATCATCTCTTTGGATATTGTGTGAATCTTTGTTAACCCTTGAACGTCAAGGTGGACCCTTTTCGTCCAATGGATGACGGAGAATCAATTTGTGTAGGATAGAAAGTGCAACTCTTCATCCTTGGAAATTTGTGTTGAAAGAGGAGATCTTCTAGAGTAGTTTGACTTCCAATGAGTGCTTTTGAATTATTGTAAACTAGTGATTCCCACGGTATCAAAATGGATGATTTCCACAGTCACCAGCCCGTTTTTCAAGGTTTAGCCCTTCAAGGACAAACCCTGATGACCATGAAATCATCCATTTTGATGTCATTACAATCTTTGGTTCCAAAAAATCCAAAAGAACTTATTGGAAGTCAAACTACTCTAGAAGATCTCCCCTTTCCACACAAAATTTTGAAGATGAAGAGTTGCACGTTCGTCCCATATAGTCTAAAGATTCTTTGTCAACCATCGGACGCCAAATGTCCGTGTCAACGTTCAAGGATTAAAAAACACACAAAAGCATTCATTGGAAGTCAAACTTTTGTAGAAGATCTCTTTTTTTCACAACAAAATTCTAAGGATGAGTGTTCTACTTTACATCAACAGAAGTCATTCATGGGCCCAAAAAAAGTCCGCAGCGTCTTTTAAGGGCTTCCTCACCTAAAACATCAGTCCAAGTTTGCTTTGGACATGTGACTTAATTCTCATTGAATGGCTCAAACCCTTACTTAAATATATTACTCCCTCAGTCCCACTAAAAGCTTCCCAACTTCTTCCTGCAAAGATTGTAAATGTGACTTAATTCTCATTGAATGGCTCAACCCTTACTTAAATTTATTACTCCCTCAGTCTCACGAAAAGCTTCCCAAATTCTTCCTGCAAAGATTGTAAATCAGCATGATTAGGAAGCTTTTAGTGGTACTAAGGAAGTATTCAGCTTGGCATGGGCAGCTTGGTCAAAACTCTAAGCTCTCTTGTAGACATATATGATACTCGGCCTCCAAGAGGTGGCTATGTTGTATATTTAATAGGGGTATTATGGAGACCAAACTATTAAGGGGACTTAATGAAGATGATTGTAGATGTTCAAAACATGATGTAGAGTACCCGGACACTTCAGTCACTATTGAAGTACAACACAAGTAGATATTTATATAGTGTGAAAGGTCAAATAATTAGTATGGGTCCCCTTAATACCCCTATTCCGTGTAGTACAGTACCATTCTCTCGCCCGTTGAAAAGCCGAGTTCCTGTGCCTTTCTTTGTGTGTTTTCTTTGCACGTGCATGACTCTGAACCAGTGGAGCCTTTGTGCTCACAAACTCTTTCCTCTCCGGACTCCACAACATGCTGTTTCCTTTCCCTTACATGCTGGCCTTTATATGAAATGTTTCCTTC
>VACF01002588.1:86777-124324 GCA_006891605.1 Pleurozium schreberi | reverse complement strand
CGTTTTTAGTATCCTCTTCCTTAGTGGGATTTTTTTTTCAAAGGTTTTGGATTTAGGGCCATGCACATGCCAATTGGCCTTGAATACCATTTCGGAAWGGATTGGAGCTGATGTTTGGATTTATTTCGTTGCAGATGGGCATGAAGTTCGAATTCTGGCCCGCTCAGAATCGAAGGCTCATGAAACGTTTCCTGGTCAGTGTTATATGAGTGATGACCACCACCATGTTGTAGTATTTTTTTATACCTCATTGGAATGTGACATCGACTGTCTTTCTGCTTGTCGTTTGATATTATTTGCGTCATTGCAAGCGAGTATACGTGTGTGTACGTTGGTAGTGTGTTTCTCTTTGTTTGGGAATTAATAATGCTGGGAGGGCGAGTTTGCAGAGAAGAAATATCCGGACTTGAAAGTAGGAGGAGAGAGTAAGTGGGCAGAATTGATTCAAGGCTCCACTGGGGTTGTCAACTTGGCTGGCCCTCCTATTAGCACAAGATGGACTCCTGAGGTATGGGAATCTGCTGTTGTCGGAGAGCAAGAAGTTGATCTCCTGTACTAAATGTCCCTTTGTATTCATACAAGAACGTATTCTTGATCGTCTTCTTCCTCCGTGAGTGGACATCCTTGTTTCTTCAAGGTTGCATGGTTATTCTCTATTGCATTTTTCCAGTTTGCTTCAGACATGTGGGATCAATTACTTAATGCAACTCTGTTTTTCCCTTTCTTCCCAGGTAAAAGCAGATATCAAGAACTGCAGGGTTGCGGTAACAGGCAAGGTAGGTGAAAACGAATTTAGAATTCTTACAGAGAAGAATCTMTGTGTATTTTATATAATTATAATTTAAGGAGTATTCTGCTGTGCCATTGAGTTGACCAACAACAATGGGGTCTCAGATGTACAATTTTTATGATGGTGTGCTTGCTTCGTTTGAAATTGCAGGTAGTACAAGCAATCAATTCAGCACCGAAAGAGGAACGACCTGCTGTTCTCGTTAGTTCAACCGCAGTAGGATTCTACGGTAAGTCAACGTTTAGTTAACCCCTAGGTGCCCAAATGGCCRCTCCCATATCTATGGGRGTTGAAATAAATCATTTAGAAAGTTTCAAAGGCRGTAAYAAAATCTACCAATATAAAGAAGAAAYCATACCYTACATTTTGGAASGATAGAAATCAATGWTTGAAAGCTACCTTGACCTTAACCTCTACGTTAGACGTSATTWTTTTAACGGCCTGCAATGGAACAAGCGATTGTCCTGCATGGTCGGTGRTATGCWTTCTTAATATCATAGCATATTGTTGCAGGCACAAGCGAGACATCTGCCTTTGATGAGACAAGTCCTTCTGGAAATGACTACCTTGCTGAGGTATGTGTACTGTGCCACAAACTCAACATTGAGGAGCGATTCATATACACCTCATTGTGAGCTGCATAATCCTTRACACGAYTTAGAKGATRTGCTGYCTCTTGGGGACTATGWTCATGAAGTAGCCGTTTAGTGTCAAAAGTGGGAGAATAGCACGCACATACGCATACTGTGCCCGTGACTGTAGTCTCCTTCATCAGATTCTTGTACTTTCAAAATTAGCTTCCTCACAGTGAACTTTGGCCATACTGAATCTACATCAAATTTGGTATAAGTAGTTTAGTTTTAATAAACACCTTCTGGGACGAATCTCGCTGCTCGATAGTAATCAGGGGTCATTTATTATGTTAAATTTACCATGTTCGTAAAGACTTGAGAAGCCTGTCATAGGCTTTTGGTTTCATGTTCCATGTTTAGAATTGCAATTAAAACTTCAACCACAGCATTGTATGAGGAGCGTATAAGACTGGACCACCATTTATGGAGCTCATTACAGGTATGTAAAGCATGGGAAGCAAGTGCCCGTCGAGTGCGACAAGGAACCCGACTCGTTCTCCTTCGCACTGGCATCGTGCTGGATGGGCCAGAGGGTGGTAGTCTAGGCATGTCTCTTGAATCCCATTCTTCTCTTCAAATTCGAATTTTCCACGTGCATGTAAAACATGTATGGTTCTTGTTCACGTGTGCCCCCACATGTATAACACCCACTCTTAAAACGACATTGATTAATTGATTGACTATCTCGGAATGACTTTTCCAAGGCAGACAATAACACAATGTCCTGTCATCAAAATGTCATTCCGAAGTCCGTTTCGCTAGAGTCCCACTTTTGACACGTAGGCACATTCTGCTTGGAACTCTAACTGACGATAAGACATATATATATATATATACAAAGTCCTTTCTGTTATTTTAGTCACGGCTTTTTTCTGTATCTACATTAGTTATGAACAGGATAAAATGGTCATCCTCAAAGTATATGCATATTGCGGACGGGGCTGTGGCAGGTGTGCAGAGTGTGGGAAGGGAAGGCTAAGGAGCTGGAGAATGGCACGCGCCTAGTTCTCATCCGCACGGGCATTGTGCTTGACAAAGACGGTGGAGCACTAGGCATGTTAACCACTCCTTAATTTGCCCTTATGCCACATTAACTAATGAAGAGCGAATTGTATAATTGAACGTGGCGACTGAACTCATTCTTAGATTACTCTCATTCTCATGGAGTGAAAGCAAAGACTTTAGCTTTATTTATTTCTTGCAAGTTCATATCAAATTTTAGGGACAAAAACGCAGTTGCCGACATAAAAGAGAGATATTGGCAGGAGTATTGGACTATGCTTTTGTCATTTTGGCTCTTAGAAGCATGGAAACTCAAGTTCAAAAGCATGTGAATGCTGAAGAGATCCTTGAGTCATGGAATTCAGGAGAATCAAGTTTCTTCTTTACAAGACTAGTGTTCGATCATGTCCAGTCATTTGCCTGTACGGGTATCGTAGAATATAACAGAACGGGTTTTTAGTTGACAGTTGGATGTCCTTGACTTGTAACGCCACACAACTCGGAAAAATATCTGAACTTAGTGCAAATTTCCTGCCGCATTTCGCTCGTTCGATTCATTAGTAGAAGACACAAAGTGTCACTGAATGGAATATATTTACTGGTGATAACTTGAGGGCCGCTTGGTGTTTGATTTTAGCAGTAGAGGTTCTACCTTTGGTTACTTCAATTCTCAAGATTGATGTCGAACTGGTTGGATAAGTATGAAGAGGATGTACGAACAAGCACAGTTGGCTAGTACAACCAACCAACCAACCAACCAACTGTTGCATATGAGTTAGTTGGCAATGAATTAGCAAGCTTCTTTCCTACTCACCTTTGCCTCATAACTGCATACTTAGGGGGTTTCTTGTTTGATGGTGTTCAGAAATGTCTTGGTCACTTTCTGGCATGATGTGTGTCCATGATGCAGTTTGTCTGTAACTGGACTTCAGAGAGATGGGGTAAGAGTTCTCATTTATCTGCACTCTTTTACGACCATTAGGTTGCCTACTCTGTATGAGAATGTCTATATATGGAGGATTTTGAACCTTGAGATGTGTGCACTTGCATGTTTTCCAATTGTGTTTACGCTAGATAGCATCTGCTAACAACTTGTTCAGAAAAAAAAGACAACCCTGAAATGCTGCGGAAGACAAAAAGGTGTTTGATGGAATGACTTTCAGGGAATTAAGTTATTGAAATGAAGAATGTCCCCTTGTAATCAAGAATTTGGTTGTTGTTAGCACCTTGGTGATAGGTCTCATCCTTCCATGGTTAACATGGGAAGGACAGTTTGGTCACCAAGAAAATCAACCTTTTTGGTATTGTGTGAATCATTAGCTTAAAAAAACCCAAGAGGTCAAAGTGGAGGTCAAACTACTATGCAAGACCTCCCTTTTTCACACAAAATTCCAAGAATGAAGATTTGTACTTTTGTCCTATATAGAAGGCTCTTGTCCTATATAGAAAGATTCTATGTCATCTGTCAGGCACTTAGTGTCCTTCTAGAATTAAGCCTTGAAGTGTTTTGAGAGTTTCAAGTCAAAAATGACCCAAGGCACCCCACCTTAAAAAAATTCAAAAATAATTTATCTTCGTAATTTTTTTCACATCCTATCTTATGATCTATAGTAAACTTGTTACATTGCACCCTCTTAAATTTTCAAATTTTACAACCTCACTTATTACAAGATCATGACACTTGAATTTGAAAAACGAGATTTTTCCAACCAATTCAAAAGGTATAGTTTCATCTTTCTAACTATTTATTCAAAAATTCATACACCCTATCACCTCAAGGAACATATCTTGTATTGAGGAAATAAGTTGAGGATAAACACCCAAAAAAATTTGAAAAAAAAATGCTTCATATACATTCTTAATTAATTATGCAAGTGGAGATAGTTTACCCCCTACAGGACTAAGGCCTTACTTTTGCGAAAAAACACTTAGAACTTCCATTTTTATAGCAAAGAGAAAAAAATTTGAATTTTTTTTTTTGCACATCTTATTGTAGGATCTTACACCTAACTAGTATAAGAATGTGTGGTAAAAATTTCAGAAAGTTTGACCGCACAAGTTGCAAGATATCTACGTTTAAAGTGCAAAAGACAGATTTTTCATCACACTGTGCGACTAGATTATTTGACTTTGAACCTTTTTAATTTTAATTTTTTGCACTGCAATGTTTTTTGAGCTATAAATATTTACGGTGGAGAATTGAGTTGGGAGTCTAGGAATGAATACATAAATGCAATAAAGCAAAAAATTTATTCTTCAGGAAATTATTAAGTAGAAGTAGGTACAAGATAGAAGAAAAATCTAAATTATTAATATCTTTGAGATGGAATTAAAACACACTAATCCCAATAGTGAGATTGTCCTAGCAAGAAAAATAAACCATGTGGAACTTTTATTTTGAAAAATTGTAAAAATTGCATTCAGAAACAAATGCTTCAACTTATTTCTTCAAAAAAATGCTTAGATTGCCCCCAAAACAAGATTGCCCATAACTTTCTCATAACAAGTCCAAATGGAATGAATCAAATCTATCTATATAGGAAAAAATATATTCCATGAGAAAAAATAATTTAATTTAAATTCATATTTATATTTCTTTCGATGCCCCCTTTCCCCTGTTGTGAGCTTATTTGGGCATAAATCTTGTTTCCAAGCACCAATTGAAAAAAAACTCATATTTCCTCAATGCTAATTAGTTTGTCTATCTTCAAGAAAAGTTTCAAAAATTAGGACCAAAACTGTGATCGTAGGTACCTGCCTGAAATCCCATTTGTCCTCCGAACGGACAATGGTCCTTTAGGGGTTAAATTGACAATAAACATTAAATTGCTAATAATTCAAAACAATTATTGAACTTCAAATATTATTTCTATGAAGGGATGTCATGATTGCCTCAAACTTAAATTTGTCATAACTTTCATTTCATCAGTCAAAACTTTCTATTTACATATACACCTATAAAATCAAATACAATTATTTGATTAAAATCCAAAACTTGCATCATGCACTTGAAACACAAATAGTAAAATCTTGGATGAAATGGTTAGATTGTGAATGAAAACATGATTATGGATATGTAATATGTGCTAATGTGATATTTTCTATCCAATATGTGGATGAATGTTGAAATTTGGATCACCACTATAATTGTTAACTCATAAACAACAACATGGACATTTAGTGTCCGATGAGTGACAAAAAATTCTCGTGTGTAGGATAGAAATGCAACTATTCGTCCTTAGAATTAAGGGTGGAAAGCGGAGATCCTTTACAATAGCTTGACTTCCAATGAGTGCTTTTGGATTTTCTTAAACCAATGATTCCCATGGTATCAAAATGGATGATCACCATTCCGTTCTTTAAGGATTAATAGTGCCACTTTGTCACTTCATTAAAAATGAAAAAATAAAACAAGAACAGTGTAACCACAAGGTTTTGTGATAGGTTAATTTATTCACTAGTTGGACCTCACATCTCCACTCCAATCCTAACCTCCTTGTGCAGTGTGATAGGATTGTAGATAGGATTCAAAAACTTAGATTTCAAAACTAGAGTCGATACCATAGGGCCAAGGCGAATTGACCTCCTCATTGCCCTTGGAAAAAAAACACTAGAATTCTTCTATCTGCCTTACACAATAAAATTTGCATATTCTGAATTCATATTTGTGATCAGAGGCCCCAGCTAGGAAGGGTAGGTGGAGAAATACAAAATTGACTTAGCACAAAATAGGGGGCAATTTTTACATTTACCCCCTTACAGAGGCAATAAGGAGGTCAGTTTGTCTTGGCCATGCCATAGTCTTTGTCCTTTGGACAACGCCAATAAATTTATTTTTTTATTTTTTTAAAATGCTCACAGAGCTGCGTAACATGGAATTCAGATCCAAATTCCCGTGCAATCTTCCACATGTGTCATTTTTCAAAATTAAAACTAGAGGAGGCAACCCATTTCTGATCAAATAAGCAATTATGCATATTTGGAGCGCAAGTTTTTTGAATGAGTAATTTTTCCCATGTACAGCAATAGAGTTTGGAAGGATTGCGTATTTTTACAAAATTTTATTACATAAAACGAAATTACTAGTAATTTTTTAATGGAAGATTCTCTTCAATCTATAATGGTGATATAGACCTTTCTATTTCTGACCATAGGCTAATTGTAAAATTGACCAAAGGTTGATTGCAACATTGAAAGCCTTGCAACCAATCATAATGAGCCACAACTACTCCAGGGACTGCGCCATAACTTCATGGAAAGACAACAGTCTATTGATTGGAAATGGGGTGATAAAAATGGTTTGCCTCCCCTAATGTCTTGGAATAAACTACGGGTTTCAAAAAATAAAATAATAAAAACTAATAAAGTTATTATAGTGGAATATTCCCGGGTTTGTTTTTGTAGGTACCTAATGGACGGGGAGATTGATGGGCGCCAACAATTCTTCCCTCATTGGGAGAGTCCTAGTTGCAACTTCCACCTACAAAGCCACCATTGGAGGGGCTGAGACAATCTGCAAGGGGGGCCAATGTATGTCAAGGGATTGAACTTTGCCCCATATGGGCCAAGCATGGGCATCATTTGCACCAACTCCCAGGCAGTCAACTTCCACTTAACTTRTTTGGGAAGCAACCACCACACTGATTTTAATACCAACTATCATACCCTCCAACACCCTAGCTCCACTTGGCTGATTCCAAATTCCCAAGACCAATTTTAAGTTTTAAATTTTTTAAATTTTTAATATGCTGGAAAAATCATACCATCATCACTCATAACAATTGTTTACCCATGAAGCAAGGGCCATGGACTTTTGTATCCTTGAAAAGAGGGACTCCTACAGTGAATAAAATTGTCTTCTATGGCTTCTCAGTGAATCCCAATCCTTGAATTGACAAATAAGTCCCCCTCGAGTATGTAACAAAGCATAATTATACATTCTCAACATGGGGATGATTATTGCCTAGTTATAGAGTGTTGTGCTTTGGAACAAATGATGAGGGATCCACACCTAAAATAAACCGACTTTTTTCCAAACTAGTATCCATGAATACAATTTGGGGAAAAGGTCACACCATGATCAGTCCATTCAACATGGTTTACCAATGATGCAAGGGGGCCTTCTATATCCTTAAAAAAGGGACACCTACAGTGAACAATATTGTCTAATAAGGCTCTTCAGCCAACCCCAATCTTTGAATTAATTGATAAGTCCCTCCCATGCATCTAGCAAAGCACAATTATATCTTCCAAGCATGGGGAAGACCATTGCTTGGTAAAACAATATTATGGATGTTAGCGGATGAAAGTAGAAGTGACTGCAATTGGTTTGAGAATATTTAGAGATTGTATGAATAATTAAACTGAAAAATATTTGTTTGTGTATTAGTTGATCTAACCACATGGATGTTTTTTTTGTTTTTTTTGGGTGGGTGGGTGGGTGGGTGTAGTAAATTTGAACGATTGGCAACTGTTTCATTATTGCAGAACGTGGCTCTCTGTTTGCTGGGAGTGGGATCCTGCTAGTTGCAGACGCTGCACGAGTTTTAACCCTTAACCCTTAAAGGACGGACCTATCACCGCAGGGAAAGGTGGGGTGCAAAATGTAGTGCTTGACCAAGGGGAAAAATATTGTTCATGCACATGTTTAGCTTTGGAAAAATTGTACAAACCAATACCTAATGCTACCCATTCCAAAATTGCAAGAAGGGCAGTGTGGCACAAAACATTCTCATGTGAAAATCTTTACTATCTTCATAGAATTAGGCCTACCTAAAAATACGAAAGTAATTAAAAACACTAAATTTGACTTCCTATGATGATTGAAATATGTGGGGTCACTTTCACAAAAAGAACGGATGAAAATTAGCGAGTGTCCACTCACCAGATGAGATTTTGGTCATCCAAAGGACGCAAAACGTTCGCCTCATCCTTTAAGGGTTAACCCCTAAATTCTCCAATCACCAAATTCTGGTGTCAGACAAAACTATGAAGTTAAATAAAACCTTAAAAATTTACTCCCTCAATCCCACTAAAAGCTTCCTAATCGGGTTGATTTATAGTCTTCACAGGAAGAATTTGGGAAGTTTTTAGTGGGATTGAGGGAGTATTATTTTTAGTATTTTACATTTCTTCATAAATTGTTTTTGAAGTCTAGTTTGAGCATCAAAAATCTAATATAGAAAATGATTTATTATGATTTTTCTATTCAATCTTGCAATCTTGACTTTCCGTAGTGTTTAAAGCTCTTGGAAATGAGCCTCAAATACACTAGATCTTGGAGAAAAAAACACATTAGAAATTCACTTAGAAAAATTGTAGAATAGATTTTGACAAGCCATAAATTGATTGGGGTTATGCAGGTTAGGCCCTTTAACCTCATATTTTTTTGGTGACCAACTTTTTAGAATTCACATGTGGGAAGAGGATTGAAAGACTTCAAATCACTTTTACAGATTTAACACTGTTGTGATCAAACATTATAATCTTTCAATCCATAAGTGATATGGTTGTGTTTTCTATTCCTATGTGATCTCTATGATGTCTAGTTTGAATTTGTACGGTTACAATTTTTAAAAACCCAATACAACTTATCAATTGTTGTCTTTTTGTCTAATTTAGAAAAAATTCCTAAAAGCTCAAAAAGGCCTTAGGCATTTAGAGGCTAAGAAATGACACTACCAAACTTGGATCATAGGTTTGGCCTTTTGGTGCCAAATCTTTCATTTAAGTYTATAATAAACTTTAACGCTTTAAAGTWKTTKTTTTTTTATCAATTTAGCATTAAAATCAATCCAAAAATTTGATAAGATCATGAGTGAAACAATGCTACATTAAATAACCAAGAATCACAAACCATACATGTTCACGAGGAAAATAAGAGGTGTATAGTATTCACAAGAAATTGAAATAAAAGCAAATTCTCTCGGTCAAAGATACTCCAAAGATTTCGATATTTTGCTAATTTTATTCTTCTAAATTAAATAAATAAACATGAATTCTATTCCAATTTTGGTTAAAAGTAAAAGTACACAATTGGTTTTATTCCATCACTCACATATGTTTCTACATTGGAATTCATTTATTATTTCTATTTCATGTTGGTATTTAGTATTTGTTCATCTAATTATAGAATATATAAATTTTACTACAAAAACTTTATCTAAATAGTTAGAGGTTAAAAATGAAGTACAAATAAAATGTAAATTCTAAATTTGAAATAAAACTTAGACTCTATTTCATCCAATTACAAGTAATATAACATTTTATCTGTGAGTGCTATAATTGTGAATTCTAAAAATAAATAATGAATGTTTTTAAATATGTAATCTCTTCAATATTTTATCTTTTGTGTTATTGCGTTATATATTTTCTAAAATTCATTTTTAATATTGTGATTTTCATTATGAAGACCATGACGTTCATTAGATTTGTAGTTGTGTCAATACTAATGTCACTTCTCATGCCAAATCCAGTTCATTCTATTYGTCCAACTTTTGTTTCAAAGGATAATATTGTTATAGTTCAAATTCCTCACAATAGTTCTGTCGATATTTCCGTAATACCTTATGGCACTATTTCACCGCCTCTTGCCCCTATCGAATCCCCAATAGTCTATCCTACTCCAAATCCAGCTAATTTGTCAATAGAAGCTCCAATCCAACCACCACTTCAGTTACCAATCCAACCTCCAATTTATTCATCAATCCAAGCTCCAATTCAATCACCAATTTCTAGTCCTATTACATCACAACCTTCAATCCAACCTCATATCCATGCCCCAACCAATACTTTAGCCCAACCTCCAGTCTACACTCCAGTGGAATCTCCAATCAATACCATGGTCCAACATCTAGTTGATGTTCCAATCTACACCCCAATCCTATCTCCATTCCAAGCTCCAATCCAAGCTCCAATTCACACTCCAGTTCAACCACCACTTGACATTCCCGTCCATACCCCAGTTCTAGCTCCATTCCAAGCCCCAATCCAAACTCCAATCCAAAATATAGTTCACACTCCGGTCCAATCTCCAATTGACAACCAAGCCTTAACTCCACTTCACACCCAAATTCAAGCTCCCACTCATACTCCAATCCAAGCTCCAGTTCATAGTCCAGTCCAAGTTCCAATTCACACTCCAATCCTAGCTCCAGACCACATTCCAATTCAAGTTCCAATTCACACCCCAATGCAAGCTCCAATTCATACCTCAATTCAAACTCCATTCCAAGTTCCAATTCATACTCCAGTCCAAGTTCCATTCCATTCTCCAATTAAAGCTCCGATAGTGTCTCCAATCCAAGCTCCAATAGTGTCTCCAATTGAAGCTCCATTAGCATCTCCAATCCAAGCTCCGAGAGCATTTTTAAAAACCATACCTACCCACAAACTCAAACTCCTCATAACTTTTAGCTCACTAATCCAAATGGAATGATTCAAAGCTTTCCACTTATATAGAGTTGTAAAGAACCAGTTTCAAATTTTTATTTTTTAAAAAAGTGATTTTTAAAAAAGTCTTTTGGGCTGCCCAAGCTGCCCAAAGTTCACAAAAAATCACAAATCATGCAATAACTTTTTAACAATGAAGTCAAATGTTATGAAATTTTTGGGCCTTAAAGCTACTCCTTGGACACAAATTGTGTAAAAATTTCAAATAAAAATAATGAAAACTCCATTTGTAGTGAACTTCCCAAAATTGCTATGTTGCAAAAAAACGCAGCTTGGTCCTTTAGGGGTTAAGGCAACATGACTTTTGATCCGGGCACCCGATCAGAATAAAAATTAGATTTTTGGAAAGAGTGGGTCTTGATAGGGGTACATAGCTACATATTCTGTCCAAATTTAATAATCATCCAACTAGAAATGACTTCATAGGAACCTACCCAAGATTTTTTGCGTACGCTAAACAAACATTTGGTATTTTAGGGGTTAAACTTCCATTAAAGACTTTGTGAATCTAATAGAGGGGATCTTCTGAGATGAAGTGATCCGACCCAATGAACTCAAAATCCATCATCATAGCACTAGTTGAAAGCTCGGTTGAAAGAGTGAGAAGTAACCTGCATCTCATGCCATTTTCTCTCTCTAACAATTTCGTGATCCACTACTCTCCTGCGATCATTGCAATTATAAAGACTGCGACAAGAAGAAAATAAAAGTGAACTAAATATCAAAGAGGACTAACTTAAAGGATATGAAAACTTGATGGCCCCGCAAGAAAGTGTACCCCACATCGACCACTTGGAGGGTTGCCACCTCCACAATACTATAAATAGAATTGCTCACTACCCAAAATAATCCCCTTACTCCACCTTTTATTTGTCATTTCTAATGGTCATTATTTTGGATAATCTTTTGTGTTCAATTTTCCTCCAAGAGTTTTTCCATGTAGGAAGACATGAAACATGGGGATTGGAAATTATTCAAAATTTTATTCCCAAAATTGAAACTATTGTGAATTTTGGGAGCCGAAAAGTACTTTTCACTAGTAACCAATGTCTACAATCTTCCAATTATAATCATTCCAAAACTACTTTTCCACTTACTTCCTCCTACTTTTTTGCTCACAACTACAGGACATATGCCATGACCTTATTAGTTAGCCCCTATCTTGAAAAAGACCATAAAAAACACATTCCAAGCTTCAGTTGGAAATTTCTTTGAACCAAAACATTCCCAGGTTGAATTGGGAATTTCTTTCAACCAGCACATTTCAAAGTTCAGGTTGGAAATATTGCACCCCTATAGATTGGGTATTGGGCGTGGTTGACAATTGGTGCATGTACTTAGGGGTTGATTTTCAAGATTGGTTGATTTTTGGTGGGATCACCTTATGCCATGAGCAAATATCAAATTTTCATGGCAAGGGGTGTAATTTCTTAGAGGAAACTAATCAAAAGTTTCGAGTTGATGGAAACATGGAATGTCCCATTTAGGAGGCCTTGATTGATTTAGGACAGGCCGCGTTCTTGAAGACCCAATATGGTATCCATCATCACCCACAGAACCACAATTGTCTCTTAGCGCTCTTCGCTGACACCTGGCTTCAATCCTCGGTGTTGGTTTATAGGAGTGATGATTCGGTTTGTGTGGAACAAGAAGGGTCCCCCTTCTTGCTCTTTTTTCTAGTTTTCCTTTTCCCTGTTCTGCTTTCGTTAAGGTGTTTGGCTCTTGTTGTCCAGTCTGCTGGCTTGGTTGTTTTGCTTCAGTTCTCTTATGCAATGGAATTCCATTTGTTTCAAAAAAAAAAAAAAACATGGAATGTCATGGAAGAGGTTCAGTCCAACTAATGTTGTGATACAGCATGTTGCATGGTTGATTTCTCCTTTCACATGTCACTGCACTGGAAACTGACATTGCTTTCATGCAAACAGATACTACCGAGTAATATTAAGGTCATAGTACTGGCAGGACGTCAAATCCTCCGTTCGAAGTGGGCCCTAATTATCCTGGGAAAAAATGCTGGAATTTTTGTTTTTCAGATGATTTTTGTTATGCAAATTCTGAATTCGTATTTGCAATCAAAGACCCCAAATTAGCAACACTAAATAGGGGTATTAAGGGGATTAAATGAGGGAAACTGTAGATGTTCAAAACATGATGTACAACCCCTGGACACTTCAGTCACTATTGATGTAAAACAAAGATAGGTATTTATATAGTGTGAAATGTCAATTAATTAGTATGGGTCCCCTTAATACCCCTATTAAGTGTAGGAGAGGTCAAGACCATACCCCAGACATGGCTCAGAACAGGGGGACTTTTTTACTTTTACCTCCAACAAATCCAAAAATTATCCACTTTTAATGGAGGATTTGACTTCCTGCCAGTACTATGACCTTAATATTACTGGGTAGTATCTGTTTGCATGAAAGCAATTTCAGTTTCCAGTGCAGAGACATGTGAAAGGAGAAATCAACCATGCAACATGCTGTATCATAATATTAGTTTGTGATATTTGTTTGTAATATCTAGAGGGGACACAACCTACAGTACGGTTCACCCTCAGGGTACATTGGACCTGACCTAAAGGTTAACCCCAGGTACATTGGACCTAACCTAAAGTTAATCCTTAAACGTCGAGGTGGACATTTTGTGTCCAATGGATGACAAAGAATATTTCTATGTAGGACAGAAGTGCAACTATACATCCTCCAAATTTCATGTGAAAAGGAGAGATCTTCTATATTTTTTTGACTTCCAATGAGTGTTTTTGGATTTTCTTATCCCATAAAGGTCTTTGACTATGCTTTCACCAAAAACGCTCCAAAACTGCCATTTCTAGTGCAAGCACCAAATTTTAGAAAAAAAAACATTTTTGGACAAATGTAACCGTAGGATCTTGTATCAAAATACTTTGGGAACATGTGGAAAAAATTTCAGATGTTTTCATCATGTGGATTGCAAGATATCTACGTTTAAAGTGACAAAAATCCTTTTTTTGAGCCCTGCGAAAATCCGGGCAGCTGCATTTCAAAAGGCCACATTTGTATGAAAAAATGTCCATTTCAAAGAAAAATAATGAAAACTCTATTCGTAGTGAGCTGCCCAAAATCGCTATGTTGCCAAAAAACGCAATTTGGTCCTTTAGGGGTTAAACCACTAAAGTCCTAAGGCCATTTTTCTGTCAAAGAACACTTAAAACTGTAATTTTTGTTGCATTCATCCAAGAAAACAAAAAAAGACATTCTTTCAAAATTTAACCATAGGATCTAGTACTTCACTTGTTTTAGATCATGTAGTAAAGATTTCATAAAGTTTGACCGTATAGATTGGAAGATATTAGCATTCAAAGTTGAAAAAGAAAGCTTTTTTGTACACTAACTAGCAATTTCAGATGAATTTGACCGTCATTTGTCAAAAAAATTGAACTACAGACTTTGAATTTAAAATTTTTTATGTTGAAAAATTGAGTTGAAAGTTTAGATTTTTTTTTATAAAAACGCACTTGATTTTCAATCTTTAAAAAATTGTTAAGTAGGAGTAGGTCCAAGATTGAAAGAAAAACTAAATGGTTAATAGCTCTAAGATGGGATTGAAACACAATAATCCCAATGGTGAGATTTTTCGAGAAAGTAAACTTCACCTTGTCCAACAATGTTTTTTGAAAAATTGTGAAAATTGCATTCAGAAATGAATCCTACAAGTTTTTTTTTCAAGAAGATCCTTAAATTGCCTGAAAAACAAGATTGTCCATAACTTTCTCATTACCAGTCCAAATAGAATGAATCAAAGCTTCACATGTAGTCAAAAATATATCATTTCAGAAAATAAAAAATAAAAAATTCAATCCTAAATTTTTTCCAAAATTTTGTTTGTTACCCGCCAAGTTCAGTTACGGGGTTTTTGTGGTATAACTTTTGCTCCTAGGCACCAATTGAAATAAAATTTATATTCCCACAAAGTTAATCAATTTTTCTATCTTATAAGAAATTTTCAAAAAGTTTCATAGAAACTCAAGGTCACAAGAACCTGCCCAAAATCCAAATTGTGCCCTAAGGGGACAATGGGACTTTAGGGGGTAAACCATTGATTTCCACATTATCAAAATGGATGATTTCCACAATCACTAGTCTGTCCTATAAAGGTTAACACAATACTAACATGAACGGCTGCATGTATCTATACAGAATAGTGAAATTAAGTTGCCTTACTCAGTAAAGTTACCTCATGACCCAGAGCATCTCGACTGCAACACTATAAAAGGTACAAACTAGGTTAACCCCTAAATGCCCAAACTGTCATTTTTGGCAACACAACAATTTTGGGCAGCTCACTATGAATGGAGTTTTTATCATTTTTCTTTGAAAGTTTCACAAAAGATATCCCTGAGGAGTACTTTTAAGGCCCAACAATCTTCATAATTTTTTACTACATAATTAAAAATTTATTGTATGATTTGTAGTTTTCATTGCTCGGCGGGCAGCATGGACACGAAGAAAACTTCTTTAAATATTTTTTTTTCTAAAATTAAAAATTTGAAATTGGTTCATTAGATTTTTATCTAGTGGAAAGCTTTGAATCATTCTATTTTGATCATTGAGTCAAAAATTACAAGGATTTCTAATTTTGGGTAGTTTGCGGGTAGTTACAAAATCTCTACTCTACAAAAAAGTTTGAAATCCATTATTTCATTCAATTTTTAATATTTTTGAAAAAAAAACAAAAACAGTAGGTGTAAATTTTTTATTACAACATTTTAACCATTGGGATTGTCATTTTTCAATTCCATAGTTAAATTGTTTACAATTTAGTATTTTGATTCATTCTCTGCTTCTTTCTACTTACTATTCTTTTCTTATATGTTGTACAATTTCAATGATTTGAAAATTTTCAAGTATGTAACTAACTTGCCTTGAAGAATGAATCCAAAGAGTAACCACCATTTTAGACATTTTTTCATACAACTTTTGAAACTAGGCATGCATGTACCTAAGAATATGTTATACACAATCATGTAAAATGCTCAATTGTGGGTACGTAGAACAAAACTCTCACTCCAAGAGTGTTTGAAGTTTCTTGATCATATCTACCGTGGTCGAAAAAACACTTGTGAATCAAATGTTACAATTAATCTTACAAGCGGTGTGGTCAAATCACCTAAAAGTTTTCTGTTACATTTCTATAGTGCTATAAATACTATAATTCAATACAATTTACGTTTATATAAATAGTTTCTGTTTTCAATTTTGATCAGTTTTCAATTTTGAAAAACACTTTTAATCCTTCAAGAGCTAAGCCTTGGTTGCCAAAAATTTCCTTACACGTTGATTCAACTAGCCAACACTTCTCCTTCAATTAAAGAGTTTAGAAAGTCAAAATTTTGGAACTTTCACCAATTTTGAACTTTTTTATCAAATTTCTCTTTGTGTGAAGTCAAGGAGTACATCAAGTACACCATGTGAAAAATACGGCATGAGAAAATATCACATWTTTGAAAGGCAAGTTGTACTATAGAAAACTAACAAAGCTTGACCAAGTGGGAACATGGAGTGTCCTCCATTTTTTTAAGGGTTGGGTACAATGAACTTAATATAGTACTCAGTATCTGTTTGTCTGGAATTAAAAATAAATATATAGTATCTGTTTGAGTGGAATTAAAAATAAATATATAGTATCTGTTTGCATGAAAGCAATCAGTTGGAAGTGCAGTGACATGTGAAGGGAGAAATCAACCATGCAACATTAGTTTGCGATATTTGTTTGTAATATCTAAGAGGAGACTGACATTTATGGAAGCTGAGAGTGCATAGGAAGTTCGTAACGTGACACTGGCAAGGGCACATTCAACTGCATGTAAAATGTCCAATATCTAGGGAGCTTGTAATAACAAGTGACGTCTTTTAGTACTTGTTGGTTTTGTTCATGAATAGTTTTGTTGAATTTTTACAATCCAATTTCCACAGTTGGAAATGGAATGGAACTTAACCCCTACAGTCCGAAGGCTTTTTTTTTTTTTTTTTTTTTTTTTGTCGAAAAACACTTAAAACTGCCATTTTTGTTGTATTCACCCAAGAAAACAAAAAAAGAATTTTTCTTAGAATCTAACCATAGGATCTTGTACTTCACTTGCCTTGGATCATGTGGTAAAAATTTCATGAAGTTTGACCATATAGATTGGAAGATATTAGCATTCAAAGTGGAAAAAGAAGGTTTTTTTTAACACTGGCTTGCAATTTCAGATGACTTTGACCGCCATTTGTCAAAATGTTTTGCACTACAGAATTTGAATTTTAAGTTTTTTATGTTGAAGAATCAAGTTAAAAGTCTAGAAAAAAAATTCCAAAAGACACACACTTGATTTTCAATCTTTAAAAAATTGTTAAGTAGAAGTAGGTCCAAGATTATAAGAAAAACTAAATTTGATTTGTAATGGGGTAGTTTACCTTAGTAGGAAATGCCATTTGAGAATATGAATGGAGCTTTTAAAACAAGTGAATTTTATACTCCCTTCATCTCAAAATATAAAGATACTTGTTTCATATTGAATCCAAAATTGACTCTCCACGATTTGATGGACAACAAGTGAATCTAGTTCAAACACCCTAAAGCAAAGGAATTCAATAGATGTCACATCCCAAAGACTATGTAGCAATTTGATCCTTGCAAAGGGAATTGAAACACAACCTCTTACCAACCAAAGGCAAAGAATTCAACCCAAAACTATGCAAAATTGCTTCTAATAAATCTCATGTTGAGAAATTTTGTAGAATTGAATTACAAGACATTGTTGGAATTGAATACACGGGACATCAATGAACGTTACTACAACAATATTGCTCAAAGAATGATCAAAATTAATATTATTGGAGTAGTTCCCAAGAGGGTATAAATTTGTCACTTTTACCGTTTGTTTTCAACATGGGTGTCTTTACTTTTGATTCCATTCTTTCACAACTAGTGGGTTTAACCCTTGAGCGCCCAACCTATGTTCATAGACATTCAAACTTTCCTATATTCATTCCAATTAAACTATCACGTAAGAAAAGATCCACATTAATTGACCGTACCGATTGGTAGTAGAGACATGTACCATTGAAAGGACGCGTCCTTTGACTGTACCATTGAAAGGATTATAAAAGTCAAACAAAGACATCTTTCAAAAATGGAGAGGCCATATATTGGCCCCTAGGACGCTCAGGGGTTAATAGAAGCTACATTGTCTTTGCAATCTCTTGAAAATAAAGAACAACTCATGCATTAATCATCAGGGAAAATTTGAGGGCATTGAAAGACTGTTTCAAGCCTATTTCCAATGTTGTAAACCAGCCACTACTAGCTAGAATTTTTTTGAATTTGAAATTAAATTAAATTATAATTTGAAATTTAAAGAAATGTTTAAAAATAATTATCTGACTTGATAATTTCTTGACAACGATAGATTGCCTATGTAACAAAGTTCCCAAAATTCTAAAAATTTGGAAACTCACCCTTTTCCAAAGGCCTAAAAATTCCTCTTATACTAGCTATTTCTAGAAAACCCCAAATTTAATTCAAGATGGAGGGAGTACTTGTTTTGTTCAAGAATAATTATGTCAAATTTCTAGAATTAAATTTCCATAGATGGAAATGGAATTGCATACTATTTTTTAGTCTTTACAAACCAACATCATCAAAATGTGTTTTTAACATGAAAGGGAGTTTTAGTTGAATACCGCATATAATCTAAAACACACTCTTTTGTTTCCAATTCTTATGCATCTTACTCCTTCGCCAATTCTAAATTGGCTACTAAGTGAAAAAATTAAAATGTTTTTTTTTGCACCTTGGCAAACTAGTTTGTAAGACTTTGAATCTTCTTACCTTGATTCTTTGCAATTTAGACTTTTAATTTAATTTTTTATATCATGAAGATCTGCTAGTCTAGGAAAATGCCTAATTAAAAAAATGATGAGATATTCATCCTCTAAAATCTTGTGAAGTAGAAGTAGGTTCTATGCAAAGGGAAAAACTAAATCTTTAATTGCTCTTATATATAATTAACCCCTAAAAGTCCAAGGGGTTTGGGCAAAACCAAAATGTGTTATAAAATATAAGTTCTATAATTTTTTTGAAGTTTGCATCAAAGAAAATAATGTAAAGCACACAAATTAGAAAATATCAGTGCAGTCAAAATTATAAAAGTATTTTTATATCCTCTCCAAATGAATTTTAAAGAGATAACTTAAAAATCTCACCAAAATTACAATTTCTGTCTTTAGCATTTGAATTTTTTTGATCGGTCAAAATTGTGGTTTCTATTGATTTGTAAAAAAATGCATAGGATCTAGTAATGAGAACAACAATACTTTCCTAAATAGTAAAGTTTTCAACACTAGGCAAATTTAAACACTTTGTGCTATTTCACTTATAATTTTTGTTTGACCGTAGAGATCTTGGTTTCGAATATAAATGTTGAAAGAGAGCCCAAACTTTAAAAAAATAAAAAATATTGAATTTTTTTTTTCCGCCCAAAAATTCTACCCAAAGTCGGGCAGCGACCAAAAAATGGTCGATCGGGCGTTTAGGGGTTAAAATACACTCAATGGTATGATTATTCTAACAATTAAAGTAAAMCCTGTGCATTTTTGTGTTTTGGAAAAATGTAGAAATTGATCTTAAAAATATATGCAATACATTATTTTTTCAAGAAAATTTTATAATTGCCCACAAATCAAGATTCTCTATAAGTTTTTCTTCACTTATTCAAAAAGAAAAAGAAGCAAAGCTTTCCACATAAACGAAAACAAATTATAATATTTGAGAGATAAATTGATTTTTTTTTTTTTTTCCTATTCAACAAGTTGAAATTTGTATTTACAATGGCATAACTTTTAACACCCAAGGATTAATTTAGAATTGATATTTCTAGAAAGCTAATATGTTTTTTAAGTCATCAAATAAACTTTGAACAAATTGAATCAAAAATTGGGATCACAAGAACCTATCCAAACTTTCATTTATCCCCCAAAGAAACCCTAGAACTTTAGGTGTTACAGTAAATCAACACTTGGCTACTACTACAAAATTCCCTTACTAAGAAACAAAAAACCCTCAACATTTTGTGTGTTGTAAACTTGATAATAATTCAAGGAGCTTGTGAATCCCATTTTACTTCATTACGGATAGAAACTAAAAAGGGAGATTTTATTATCCCAATGTGAGGCACTACTACGCACTAAAAAGATGGCTCCCCATCTTGTCATCCCCCCGCATTTACTAATCAAAATTAAAAATATCCCCCCTCCCCCCGAATACCCCCCATGAATACATATACAAAATACGTGTACAAAATACATATATTGAATATGTATACTAAGTATGTATACAGGTAAAATCCCATATTGATTGTCCATCCTATTACCTTCTGAAGATTATAAGAGGTGGAAGGGGGGACACAAATTTAAAAAATTTAATTTAAAATTTTTAAAATTTGGTAAGGGGTTGAATTGAGTTAATAATTTAAAAAAAAATGTTGTCTTTTGGGTGCATGCCTCACTATTTTATTATCCCAATGTGAGGCACTACAATACAATACAATACGACCCTAGGTCAAGCCATAGGTCAAAAGAACCCAGCACCAAAAACGGTCTCCATCTCGTTGCACACCACTTCCTAAAAAGCTAGGCCGCCGGATCAAATTTTGTCATCTTTTTTGAAGTTCATTCTTATCTAGAGGTAGGGATGCACGGATAGGATGGGATCGTAGCGACGGTGATCCGAAGGTCATGGACCATGGCTTCTATCCAAGAGTGGGCTGGCAGGTATGATCAGCTACAGATTTTAAAAAAAAATACCAGTACAACAATCATGTCTTGACAGTGCAGCCAATTTGCTTATCAACATGGAAGTGAACAGGACATGATAATGCATTGGAAATCAGCTTTCTTCTGTTGCACACAAAGGAATGCTGCTCCAGGGACCCCCATCTGGTGGGTCTCAGATTTAATTTATTATAGTTTTTTGGGGCACAAATAAAGGAAACCTTTACTGCAAGGAAGAAGAGAACAAATACCCAGTAGTAAGGGCCTGGGTGGACTGGCCCCCCTTCGCTCGGCCACTCCAAGTAATTTCAGGGGTGCAAGTAAAATAAAATAAGAAAACCTATTTTGGGCTTAGTAAATTTGCCTTGTACATTCCTCCTACCTAATTTGGGGCCTTTGATTGGAAATATGAATTCAGAACTTGCAAATTCTATCATGCACGGAAAATAGAAAATTTCAGGGTTTTACCGAGTGGCCAAGCGAGGGGGTCAGTTTGCCCCGGCCGTAGCAAGTGGCCTAGGGCGGATCAGAGAGCTACAGTTGGAGAGCTAAAATACAAACAACACTGGCAGTATTGCCAAGGAGCGGTAGAATTTTAGTATAGCTTTTAGATTGTGGCTTAGTTTGCGCTAGTGACGCTTGTAGTAAGTGCATCTTCAATGCAACCGATACATTGACTCTCTAAAGTAGTCTACTCTTAAAGTGCCCACGTTCTAAAAGCGATCATGCAACAGAGGTACGTTTTGCTTTCTTCAATGTCTGAGCAGTGTACATTTCAGGAGGTGGTCGCTTTTAGTGACCACTATATTACAACTTCAATAATTTGTAACTAATTCCTTGAAGGTCTGAAAAATATGAAACGACTTGGGTTAGATGTCAATTCCTATTTTCTTCCTATGAAAATTCCCTAAACATTGTTTCAAGGAGTTTAGCTTTTGTGAAAACGCAATCAGCTCTTAAATGGTCGCTTTAAGAGCAATCTACCTTAAATGTAGTTCTGATCACTTTTGACTTGGAAATACTATCATTGGAAGCACATCCAAAATTACTATGAATAGACATGAAAAAAAATTCAAATTTAGACATTAGGTAACCATTTCTAAAGGAAATTAAAATTCTTGTTGAAATTTACTTGCCCCCTGGGCTGCTTGCAGTTGGGTTCTTGAACTATTTTCTTGCAGTATAGGATCCCTTATTTGTGTCAAAAAAAAAAGGAAGTTGAAAGGTTATCAATTATGGAGACTCTAGCAAATCACACTTACTACAATTTGGCCAATTGCATGTTATATTTGTTTGTTTGATGTCTAAATGTGAATTTTCATATGTCTATTCAAAGTACTTTAGGATGTGCTTCCCGGGATGCTTCCAACCATAGTAATTTCAAGTTCTAACTATACATATTTGAGTCAAAAGTTATAAATACCTTTGGAGGGCCACATAACAACATTAACCAATGCTATCATGGAAGGCCCTTCTACTCTTCCAATAAGTGGGAGGCTCCCAACATTGCAACCTCCTAGTCAACCAATCACACTAACTTTGCAATTTTCCAACCAACCAATGGTATTTAGAAAATTAAACTAAATTACCTCCTAAAGGACCAAGCTACGTTTTTTTGGCAACATAGCAATTTTGGGCAGCTCACTATAAATGGAATTGTATTATTTTTCTTTGAAATTTTCATACAAAATGCGCCCAAAGAGGCAAAACAATTTTCATGACTTTTGACTAAATGATTAAAATGTTATTGCTTGATATGTGATTTTCTTTGAACTTTGGGCAGCCCGGGCAGCTCAAAAACCTTCTTCTAAAATCACTTTTTGAAAAAATAAAATTTGAAATTGATTCTCTACATTTATACATTTTGTAAATGTACATGGAAAAAGCTTTGAATCATTCCATTTTGATTAATGAGATAAATGTTATGAAGAGTTTTGGTTTGCGGGTAGGTATGGTTTTCAAAGATTTACCAAAAATCGAGGTCATAGGAAATTAGGAACATACCCAAAATTAATTCTTCCCCCTCCTCCGTAGGGAACAATGGTTCTTTGGGGATTAAGAAATATAAATATAAAAAATTTGCCCCTCTTTTGTAGTTGGGAACTCTTTCAATCCCACTAAAAAACTCCAAATCGGTTTAGGATTTGTACCACTCAATTGCTCCATTTATTGATTTTGATCATTCAATAAGTGATTTAGAATTCAGATCACATGCGTATCCATTCCACACTCTGTTTCACATTGCTTTATCAACAATCAACAATCAAAATCAGTGAATGGAACCTTTCTAGTGGTTCCATCAAACCCTAAACCTATTCGGAGGTTCTTAGAGGGATTTATTCAAGGTATCTTTGCACTTCGTATTAGGGGTGATGTTTGCAATGAGAATCTAGTCCAAAAGTAGGTCTAAATTATTTCCTAAGACCCTTAGTAACAACACTCTTTAACACCAAGTGCAAACAAACGTTGAGGGACCAATAATATTGTACGGTTTTGACCTTGTAGTGTAACCGAGAGCCGCCATTTGTCTAATTGATTCCAATCATGTCAATTCCAATTTTTCCGATTTTATAAAACAATTTTATTGATTTTTAACCCCTAAAGGTCCATTGTCCCTTTGGGGGACAAATGGGATTTTGGGCAGGTACCTATGGTCTCAATTTTTGTCATGATTTTTGAAACTTTTTTTCATGATAGAAAAACTGATCAGCTTTGTGGGAGTATAATTTTTTTTCAATTGGTGCTCGGGAACAAAAGTTATGCCCAAATAAGCTCAAAACCGTGGAGAGGAGGCAACCAAAAAAAATTTAAGTTTAAATTTAATTTTTTATAAATTTTTTTTCTTATAGATTATATTTTTGCCTACATAGAAAGATTTGATTCATTCCATTTGGATTTGTTATGAGAAAGTTACGGACAATCTTGTTTTTCCGGCAATCTAAACATCATTATGAAAAATAAGCTGTAGGATTTGTTTTTGAATGCAATTTTTCAATTTTTCAAAAACAAAAGTTCCACATGGTTTATAATGCTTGCTAGAAAAATCTCACTATTGGGATTAGTGCATTTTACTTCCATCTTGAAGATATTAATAATTTAGATTTTTCTTCTATCTTATACCTACTTCTACTTAACAATTTTTTAAAGACTAAAATTTATGCTTTTTTTCTTTTTTCCTAGACTCTCAACTCAATTCTCCACTATAAAGATTTAAAGCTCAAAACAATGTAGTGCAAAAAATTAAAGTTAAAAAGGTTCAAAGTCAAACTAATCTAGTCCCTCAATGTGCAAAAAAACTTGTTTTTTTTCACTTTAAATGCAGATATCTTGCAATCTGGGCAGTCAAAATTTCTGAAATTCTTAGCACATATTCTCATACTAGTTAGGTGTAAGATCCTATTGTTAGAAATGCAAAAAAAAAACAATTTTCAAGTTTTTTTACTCTTTGGTATAAAAAAAAGGCAGTTTTGAGTGTGTTTTTTTGCAAAGAAAGGCCCTGGTCTTGTTAAGGGTTAAGGTCGGAGGTTCTAAAAGTGCCCATGCTCTAAAATGGTGCACCTCCTCATATGTACACTACTTGTACATGTTGCTTTCCATATCCTTTAGCAATGTACAAACAATGCACATCTTAGGAGGTGCTCCGGTTTAGAGTCCYATGCCTTTTCAACTTCAAAATTTTATAACTAATTCCACAAACCTCCAAAAAATATGAAATGACTTGGGTTAGGTGTCAATTCCACATGTCTTTCAAGGAAATTTTATGGAAGAATATTTCAAGATGTTTTATCTCACCAAAATTAAGTTCCAATCCTTAGATGCTCCATTTATGGACCTCCTACTATAGATCTTGTGCATTTTCCCAGTGTGTGTGGTGTTGGGTTCACAAGAGACCCAGGCAGCCCTTGCGGGCCTCATGAAATGTGAATGCTGCCATGCAGGGGGAGGAATGAGGGCCCATGGCCCTTCATCTCAGCAAGGGCCAAGGGCGAAGTTACAGTAGTAGACTACAGTACAGTACGGTACTGCTCTTGTGATACGGATACTGTACTGTACTGCCATTGCCATGGCTATTGAGTGACAGAATTCATACTAATTTTTTACTAAGTTAGGAGTGATAAAGACACACCCTTCAAGTGCCCCCCCCACCCCCCCCTTGGGAAAAAGGAAGAATTTTTATAATTTTCATAACATTCAGTATCAGTACACTAATGATGGTAAATAGTGTTACCCATACTAACTAATTTAGAAATGCTATAAGTTTCTACTCTTCATGAATATTTTTACTGGGTGCATGGATCCTAATAGTACTATAGTTGGGAAAACTTTGTACCTATAGTTGAAAAAAATATTCATTAAGAGTAAAAATTTATGGTTGTCTTAAATCAATTAGTGCAGGTAACACTATTTACCATCATTAGTGTAGCAAGCATGGTCTCTACAGTGATGGTGTGGAATACTCCACACCCAACATCCTCTGCATCTTCCACATGTCCATTTAGTTACTGATGAAGGTTGTTGGATGTGGTATATTCCACACCATCATCCTAAGCCAAGGCATTGCCAGAGCATGCTACTAAATGTTATGTTCCAAGCATGATAAAATTTGCCAATTTTGAATTCATATTTGCAATCAAAGACTCCAAATGGCATGGTGGTCTTGTTCATGTTCCTCCTCTTGTGTCCTCACAGGGAAACATGTGTTGTATACTTATGGTCAAAAAAATTCCAGTTGCCATGCATGTTGTGTTTGTGTCAGTCCTTGCTATGACCCTTGAAAGTCATATGTTATTAAAAAAAAAAATGAGAGGTCCCAAATTAACCAGGGGATCAACCAGGGGATCTGTACAAGGTAAATTAATCAATCACAAAATAGAGGGCTTATTTTCTTACTTGCAACCCTGGAGGGGCGGATCGAGGGGGCCAGTTCACCCTGACCCTCCAAGTGGCGTCTACTGGGGGTTTACAGATAGTCACAATGGTCAGATGGGCAGGCAAATGCATGCTCATCATGGGACCAGGCTGGGGATGCTTGGTTCTACCAAAGTACCAATGGATCAAGCAGGACACTAAACCCTGTCGTCCCACAAAGTGGGCCTGGGTGCACCGACCCCTTGCTTGGCCCCTCGGGAAAAAAGCTTGACCTCATTTTTAATTCAGTCATGATAAAATTTGCAAATTCTGAATTTATATTTGAAATTGGAGACCCCAAATTAGCTAGGAGAGGTGTAGAGTAAACCGGACATTTACCAAACATTTCCGAAAACCACACAACAAACCCTTTCCAATAACCAAACTATTTGTAGGAAGAAATCATTTTGCATTCCATTGTTTGAAGGTGAATCTTAACACGACATTTAATAGCGAAATTTCAAAACATGCAAGTCTCTACATTTATGTGGAGAAGGATTTGGATTTTGTATGTGCAATCATTGGCAAGTTTACTCTACAAGGTAAATTAATCAAGCACAAAATATTTTTTTCTTTTTTCTTTTTTTTTGATAACATACGACTCATGAGGGTCGCAGCGATACAAAAGACCAATGAAGGTCACTGCGAGGACTGACACGACACGACAACCATGGCAACCGGGTTTTTTGTTCGGAAAGAATTACACACCAGGAGCTCCCTTGTCAAGATGCAAGAGGAGGAACTTGAACAAGACCACCATGAGAGCAATGTCACCATGGGGAATTGAACCAGCAACCTCATGGATGCACTTAGTGATTCCAACCACTTGAGCCATCACCCAGGGTAGTTTAGGATCATTTCGGACCAAAATGGGGGGGCTTTTTTTCTTACTTGCATACTTGAGATGACTTGGAGGGGTCAGGTCAATTCACCCTGATCATGAAGTGGTCCGTTGTGCAAGGTGAATTTATCCTTGGGGAAAAACACAAGAATTTTTCATTTGCTACCCAAAGAAAAAATTTGCAAATTTTGAATTCAAATTTGAAATCAAAGGCCCCAAATTATTGCATACAAAGGGTGAAGAACACATGAATTCACATAGCGCAAAATAGTTTTTCTTATTTTTTAATTAACCCCTAAAGGACCATTTTACACAACATGTGTCCGAGGAGTAGCTTTAAGGCCCAACAATTTTCATAACATTTGACTACACTGGTAAAAAGTTATTGCATGATATGTGATTTTCAGTGGTCGGCGGGCAGCCCGGGCAGGTCTAAAAAAATGACTTTTTTCAGAAATAAAAATTCCAAAATGATTATCTACAACTATATGTACATGAGAAGCTTTGAATTCCTCCATTTTGATCAACGAGTCAAAAGTTATGAAGTGTTTTTGTTTGCGGGCAATCATGGAATCTCTACGCTAAAAGTGGTGGTGGTGGTGGTGGTGGTGGTGCACAATTGACAAGGAATTTCATTGCAAAGAATAGTAAGTCATGTTATTGTTTTTTTGACACAAATAAAGGAAAGTAATGTTTTGTAACTAAGGTAGAAGGTCCTAAATGTACAAACAATCTACATTTGAGAAGGTGGTCAGTTGTAGAGCCCGTGGAAATGCACTTTTGTGCAAGTTCAAAAATTCATAACAAATTCCACAAAGCTCCAAAAAATATGAAACAACTTGGGTTAGATGCCAATTCCACTTGTCTTTCAAGGAAATTTTTTTGAAAATAATTTCAAGTAGTTTCACCTTGCCAAAATTCAGCTTCAGCCCTTGGATGGGCGCTTTATGGACCTCCTACCTTACTGGTAACAAGTCCAAGATTTTAGCCTAGGTCGAGGTGAATTGGCCTCCTTGCCCAGCCATTCCAAGTCATTCTAGGGGTGCAAGTAAAATTAAAAAAAACCCTATTTTGTGCTTGATTAATTAACCTTTTACACCTCTCCTAGCTAATTTGGATCCACTGATTGCAAATATGAATTCAAAATTTACAAATTTTGTTAACCATGGAAAATTAAAAAATTCAGTGTTTTCCCTAGGGGTTGTGGGCGGAGCCAGGGGTCAGTTCACCCTCGCGGGCCCTAGCCTAAGACTGATAGTTTGACATTGACTCCAATGATGGTGGTAATGACCATGTGATGCACCACCTTGGTACAGTAGAGTGACTGACTGCATCAATATTTCTTTGTGGTGGTTTGTGACCCAAAAATATCAAATGAACCATGTGTTTCAAAAAATAAAAAAATAAAAAAATATCAACTGAAAAGAATTAAGTCCAGGCAGTTCATCCCATGTGCCCAGCCCGGCCAKAGCCCATGTGAGGGCCACAGACATGGCGGAACTGATGGAGYCATCAGMCATGTGCGGCAATTGAATAGTCTGTCCAAAGGGTCCATGTGTCAAAAACTAAACAACCCATAAGATTTGCAAAATTTTTAATTTTTTTTGGCAAAGTTTACACTCATATGGTAGAACCATCCATTGCAAGGGATTCATATCCAACATGTAGGTGTAGCAAAGGTGTTAGTATGTGAGCCCAAGAATGCAAGCTTGTGAACATTGAGACTACATTATAGATACCTATAATATAGATACATATAATATAGATACCACTCACTATAAAAGGTGTATGTATCATAAACACCTATAATATGGGTATTTGTAACATATCTACTCTATAATCATAGACGGTTTTTATAGTATATACGCCTATGAGATAGGTGTATAGCATACTAAGCTCATGGGCTCACATTCCTATGCTCACATAATAGCAACCCTCACACGTGTCCCAAAGTAGTGAGCAGGAAAGTAGTTCTTGAATGGTCGAAATTAGAAGACTTTATATATTGGTAACGGGTCTAGGGCAACTTTTGGCTTCCAAAACTCATAGTGATTTAGATTCAAGGAAAAAAATCGACAATCTCTGTGATTCCTATCTGACTACATGGAAATTTTTTACATTCCCTTACACCACTCCAAAAGATGTACGGAATTGCTTAAGTGGTCAACTATGGGTGGTTCTACCAGAAGGTTGGTGCACCTACAATTAATTACCCCTAATTGCAAGGCCGGGGTGAACCGACCCCTCGCTTATCCCCAATATTATCACTGGAAGAAAATGCACAATTTTTTATTTTCCATCCATGATAAAATTTGAAAATTTTGATTTCATATTTGCAATCAAACACCTTGAATAAGATATGGGAGGTGTTGAAAATAAAATGAATGGAGCACAAAATAGGGGGTCTTTTTTTATATGTACCCAAGGAATGAATTTGGGAGGATGAGCAAGGGAGTYGGTTCACCCTAGCCTAATTGCAAATGAGCATTGTTATTGTAATTAACCTTCTGAAGAGGGAAGGAGGGTGCTTTTCAAGAGGAATGGTTAGAAACAGTCAATTTTTCCTATATTGACAAAAATTGGATTTCACAAAATTATGAAATCCACCCATACAAAAGTGTTGTATATCATTATTTTGATGTGTGTGGGGGAAAAAATTTCAGGTCATTTGACGACGTAGATTGCAAGATTTGTACATTTAAAGTTTAAAAAAAATTATTTGGCCATGTTAGAGAGGACATCATACTTCAATTCTTTTCTAGATTTTAAATTTTTTTTCTTCTCTAAAATGATGATTTACATCATCCATTAGTATATATTATTAGGTACACCCCTACAAAATTTTGGAAGAAAATAAAAGGTCAACCTTACTCTTAAATCATCCTACAATACAAGGAGGTCAAATAATCTGGCAATACACTGCCCATTTTTTGATGATTTCTTATATAATGAAGAACTTGTACTTTAAAAAATCAAACACTTAGAAACAAACACTTAGCTCCTGAGCGACGCCAACGCCAGTTCCTAGCATTCAAATGACTAGAAGGTGGTCTATGAAGAGGTTGAAAGCACTTTTTCATCCATGCATTGCTTGTTGACCTTTCATGGAGGGTTATAGAGATTACCTAATTGAGTTTGTAGTCTTGTTATTGTTTGTTGTCATGTGAATGAAGTTAGAAAAAAAAACGGATCACAAAATATCCTATTTTGGTGTATTCTGCTTCTTGCTCTAAATTTGAAATTGCTCCACAGAAAGGATATTTTTTGAGTTTGAGCCCAACTAACAAAATGAAGGTAAGCTATTCTAGTTTCTACTCCAAGTAGAATTTCAAAAAAATCATAATATTGAATACTTTACTGCAATTTGAACTTTGGATGTATTTTCAATGTCTTCTACATTGTAATAATAGAATGGCATGAAAATTGGGCTTACACCATGATATTTGTCACTGTAATGTATACACATGGTGAAATTTCCAGATTTTTTGAGATAATTTTCTATTTGATGTGATTTTTCTTCACTATTTCTTCAAAAATTCTCAGAAAATTTAATTTTCCTCAAAGAAAATATAAATTTTTTGTGAAGTACAAAAAACATGCAACTTCATCTTTGGAAAATGTATATAAAATTTTCCATACATATATTAGTTCCAAAATGGTACCAAATTGAGTAATGGGCAATTAGGCCTAAAATCCTAAAATCAGTGGAAATAGGTCCGTCCTTTAAGAATTAAAATATGCAATAGTTTTTTTGAATCTTTAGTTAAAGAGATTGCAAGTTTACTGTACATGGCTTATCCATTCTCCCTTGACGAAGGGATCGTTCCTCCCTAGACACCTGGGATACCGTTTAGTTATAATCAAGACAATAGTATTGGCTAGCCAACTGTGATTTTTGCAAGATTGTATCATTGTTTGATTACAAGAGAAAGGGGTGTTTTAAGTATAGTTCTAGAGATAAGATTTTAAGTAATGACTTATAAGGAGTCTTTTGCATAAGAATTTACTAGAAACACATGTCTTTTTAGTAAAAATTTATTACAAAGACATGTGTTTCTAGTAAATTCTTACTTCAAAGATTCCTTACAAGTCATTACTTAAAATCTTATCTCTAGGACTATACTTAAAACACCCCTTTCTCTTGTAGTATACATTGTAGGTAGCCTTTGTGATTTGTAACAACCTATTGGTTGCTTGGATTATGTAAACAATGCAAGCAATGAGGTATTTGTTGGATGCAACATTAGGGCTCCGCATTTGGGAGGGGCAAAAGGACCCCCCCATTGTTGCTTAACAAATTTATGTATAGGATTTGAAGTTAAGAAAGAAAGTTTTCTTTCAAAATTACCCAACATGGCCAACAAGGTTTGTCATTCTTTTTGGAGTGTGATTTTTGAACTAAATTTTTTTGTTTTCTTACAACTGCATCCTTTATTAGTTTTGTTACACACATGCCAAATTTTATTTGATAGATGATGGGTTTAGCAAAAAATGCTTGAAAATTTTAATTTTTTTGTCCTTAACTTTTGATTGGAGGTTTGAAATCTCAATCAGATTTTTGAAGATGGAACTTGACTTAATTTAACAACTTTTTTCAGTTCAAAGTTTTTGAAAAAATTTATTTTGCTATTCCTAAATGAGGTCTGAAATTGCACTTCAAATACAATTTATGCTTTAATTTGACTTAAATATGAGCGGTTGAGTTATTATCAATTATAATTTACATATCCCACAATATTTGTTTTACCTCCTACCACCCCATATCTATATACAAAGATCTCTTCTCACCCCAAAACACAAAATATGGATGGCTTTCTTAACAAATTGAAGGATTTGATGGTGAAAACATTGATCTCAATGAACTAAATCCCACTCTGTTTAAATTTGATATTTAGTTCATGGTTTTAATTGGAAGTATTTAGGCTGCCACTCACCCTAGACTTGAGTACAGTTGCTTTTCCTAGTAGCCTGCTAAGTAACAATTTTTGACAAGTGTCTCTTTAGCTACTGATTGGGCGTGAAATATTCCACACCATCTCATCATTTTGGATGAAATGATGTGGAATATTCCATATCATTTTGTTTGTGGGAAGGGGAAAGCACTAACTGATACTAAATGTTATGTCACATACAATCTATTAAAGGATGCAATACTGATGAACATTTTAATGATGAAAAAGTCCACTTTTCTGAAGAGATATTATTTGTTTTGTCTTCTAATTTTTTTGATGAAAGTWGAAGGTTGAAAGCTTAAAAAATTCAACATTAATTTTAAGTTTGAAAAATTAAACCAAAAAACTTTTGTATTATTTTCAAAAAAAATTGTAAAGTGGAAGGTGTTACTAAAAAAAAGAAAATATTAATATGCTAATAACTTGTAGAAGAATTTGAAAATTGATAATCCCAATGCTGAGAATGTTCTAGTAAAAATTGATATCAATTATTTTTATTTTTATTTTTATTTCAAGATTGAGAGCAAAAGTGGACTTTATGTGGTTTATCTACCAGCATTGCATGCATAATAAAATTCCTCATAACTTTTAGGCCATTACTCAAAATGGAATAATTCAAATGTTTTTGAGTAGGTATCAATTATATACTATCTCCAGGATAAAATTAATATTTTCTTAAAATATATTTCTTGCTGCTTAGTTTGACATTGATTTTATTTTTTTAAACTACTAACTTTGCAATATCTATTGGAATTACTTGAAACAAAACTTCTAACATAGATTACAAAGGGTAGCATCCATCCCAAAATTCATGCTTCACACCCAAATTATGAAGTGAATAGAGCATGCCTGAGTTCTCAAAAAGTCCAAAACTGGGCGGTCAAGAGGGATTGACCTCCTCATTGCCCCGTCAAAAGGTAAATGTAAAAATTGCCCTTATTTTGTGCCGGGTCAATTTTGTATTTCTAAACCTCCCCAATCTAATTTATGGCCTTTGACAACAACTATGAATTCAGAATTTGCAAGTTTTAGCATATGTGACAAATTAATAAATCCAATGTTTTCTCTAGGGGTAAAAAACGGGTAAAGAAGGGGGTCAACCATCCCTAGCCCAAAGTGGGCTCCTTGGTCCTTTATCAAGGGGTTAAAGCAAAAACAAACTTACTTTCTTGCATGTTTCTGTACCATGGTTTTGAAGGTGTTATGGACGATTCTATTTTATCAATGCCCTACATAAAATCTTCTGGAAGGTTTTGTCATTTTTGTTGACTTCCTAGCTTCCCAGCTCCCTGGGAAACTTCACTCCTTTGTGTTTATGTGATGCCAAACTACCCTTCAAACTTGCTTCATGACAAAATAATTGTTGCCTTGTGGCCGGTAATTTCCTCATGGATGGCTTTTAGTATAAAAATCTATCAATGGACTGATGCCCCYAAAGGGAGGGTTCCTGTTTTTTCAGTTGGTCAATGCTGGACAGCAGCTTGAAAGGCTCATCAGCCACAATTCGGCCTGGAGTCAGTGGTTGAATTTATCATTAGAGRTTCTTCCACCCAGAAGGGAACAGTCCTGATAACTTCATACCGGAAGTGTAGGGCAGGATCGGTGGAGAATAATTCTAAAATTAAATGTCAAAATTTTAGGGGAATTATTTTTTCATAAAACAAACAAATTGTACGATGAAAAAAAAGAATATCGATATAAAATTCTATTTTTAGCATTTGTTGAACCTTACTTTTGGGGGAAAAAAATAAAGATTTAGCAGAAAAGTATCGACCCTGCCCTACATTTTAGGTGTTCAAAGACAAGCAAATTTGTCATGTACAGTACAACCTCCCTCACTTAGTCCCGGACTGGTCTAACATATTGGTTTCCACAGGTTTATTGGCTAAGAGAGGGTCAAATTTAGTCACAACCTTTGTAATGTGGCCCAGTTCAGGCCGGTCTGACATATTAGCTTATAGAGCAGCGACTTAGAGAGGTTATACTGTAATAGAACCTCCCTTACGCAATAGGTCCCGGACCGGTTTGACATAGTAGTTAACAAAGATTTATTGGCTAAGAGAGGGTCAGATTTTGTCACAATCTTTGTAATGTGGTCGAGTCCCGGATCGGTCTAACAACATTGGTTTATAGAGGTTTATTGGCTTATAGAGGAGCAAGTTAGAGAGGTTCTATTGTATTGGACGTATAAATGGAGGGAGGAAGGAGGGATGAGTGACATGCAAGTTTGTCTACTAATTGCCTACAACTGACGGAGGATGAGAAAACTTCTTAAGAGACCAAAAGTGTCATCATGTAGTTTTAAGTCCAATTCAAAGAGCTATAAATTTTGCATCCGATGTCCAAATTTAATAAAACTTATTGTAAAATTTGCGCTCTCTTTTCTAGTTTGTGTGGTACAATTTTCATATCAATCCAAAATGTAATGATTATTTGAAAGCCAATCAAAGTTCAAAGGGTCAATTTGAGTTCAACAAAACTGCATTTGATGGTTGCAACTTTTGGGGCTTGTATCTCCTTCATCCAATTTCAATTTTCAATAAAAATTTGTTGGGTTATGTTTTCCTTGAAGTCTAGTTATTGTGGTAAAATTTCATATCAATCCAAGTTGTTTTGAATGTCTAGGAACAATTCAACTTTATACTTTCTAAGATTTTTGGATTCATTTTTTTTTTTTTTGAAATTCAAAATTTCAGACCAGCAGTAGCTGGTTCCCTACGCAAGGAAGAGTTTCAGGAACAACCCCGAAACAGTCTCCTACGAGGCTGAAAAAACACCTAAGGTAGACCCACGCATCAACAACCAGTGCCCCATAGCCAACCATAGATTGACTTATTTCCAACCAAGGCTAGAATGGTTTTTTTCCATCTTTTCAAGGTTGGGACTAAAAATTCATGATACATGTTCCAAAATAGTGCAAAAAAATGTAGGAAGCAGTGAGTGGAAAAGTAGTTTTTTGAATGATTAGAATTGGAAGAGTGTAGAGATCGGCTATGGGTCCGGAGCACTTTTTGCCTTTCAAATTTTTTAGTAATTTCAATTCATGCAATAAAATTACCAAAGTTTTTGCAATCCTCATCATTTTTATCAACACACCTCTAAAAATATTTACTTTGCATTCCATTGCTTCAAATTTGTCCAAATTCCTCATTTGATTAGTTATAGGTGGTTCTACCTTAATGAAGGGTTTACATGATTTGTCCACAATGACTTGGGGGTTCATATACCAGTAAAATGAAAATTTTGGGGTGATGACCATCCTTCCAATTAATGCTAAGGTGCAATACAGAGTTGGAATATACATTGACATCAAAATCAAGAAAATCCCTTGGGTCCGTGCCTTGGGATTAGGTCATTTGTATTGTTGAAGTATTGTACAAAAATATGAGCAAAACAACAGAACTCTCAAACTACCACGCTCGATGTTATGAGTGATTTTCACTCAGTGTTTGGGAGTCTTTATTCTCACAGTACATTAGTTATGATAGTCTTACCCTTTAAAAATCTCTTCAGTTATTTCAATCTTATAATAATTTGAGAATACCTTTTTTTAAGACAATATTAACAGTCTTGAATTTTTTGATAATGTTTTGGCAAACCCAACTCTTGAGCCTTTTAATCCGTAAAGGACATTGCAAGCCCCACAAGTATTTTGAAATTAAAACTTGGATTTTCACATATTCTTAATCTTAGTCTTAGCTAAAAAAAACTATGGCTCTAATAATCTACTTTACTCTTTATTTTATTTGTTTTTACACTTTAAAGATTAGTAGCATCTTGAAAGCTCAATGCACCACTTTTGAACTTTTTTTTGTTGAATTTTTCTTGGTGAGAGCTCAAGAAGTACATCAATTATACCCATGATGTTTGGCACTAGTTTTCTCATTTATCTTATGAATTTTATAGTGTTTTAAGCGTTTTTGTAATTACTATGATTTTTTTTTTTAATTYTTTTGAAAATCATATAAAATTCAATTTGATGTTTTTAATTATGAAAAAATGATATTGATTTTAGACATACATTAATACATGTAAAGAATATCAAATTTTTRAAATGTGTATATTATTGTACAAATGTAATGAAGTATGACCAAACCCAAACATGAAATGTCCAATAAGAAATAATTAACTTCTTGAAGTCCACCCTTTGAGACTTTTAGTCAATAAAAGCTTTTAGTATGAATGTTAACATCTTGAGCTTTGACAAAATTTGACAAAATTAATAGATATTTTTTAATTTAATATGAAAATAACAAACTTTGTTCCAAATTCTTATGTGAATTTTAATGGATTGTATGGAATATTCAAATGCAAAAGAYAATTTTTTGACAAYATCTAGGCCGGTAGTCTWCACAAGACCAAAATGCGTGTTATTATATGCTCAGAGTGCTTATAAATAAAATTTCATATTGACCATCGGTTGTAGTATACTATGATTATGAAAATATACGTTTAAAGGACAATTGCACATTTTGGGTAGAATTTGTTAAAAATTATCACTTTTCAGGGTCCAATGTGTAAAAAAATTCAAAACTTTGACCACATAGATTGAAAGGTTTTAGCAATTGAGGTAAGAAGAGAAAGTTTTTTTCAACCGTGCTCAACAAAGTCAACAGACTTTGACTCATTTTGGAGTGAGTCTTTTGCACAAAATCCATACTATAGTATGTTAGTATCTACAAGCCAAATATTAGAAGTAAAATAGGGGTTTTGTACAAGATTACCAAAGTTGATCAACCTACTCGAGAAACTGTGGGCTCCACAACTTATATCTAGACACATGATCATCAAAAAAATTTGATTCGTGAATAGGAGATACATGTYCACCACATCCTRTATCAAAATTTTAAAGAGAWAAATCAGAATTTGATTTTATAATAGCMTATCCAAGTTTCCAATTGTTCACTTAACTAACAATAATTCTTCAAGTTTCTRCTCCACTTGATGGCTATGACTACAAATTTTATGAAGTAAATTAGAAACTACACTAGGGAAGTTAGATTTTGTTGGTTTTGCTTCAAAGGACAAAACATCATTTTGAAGTCAATTCTCGTTTGATATCTAAGTCATAAAACAAAGTACACTTTAATCATTTTCAAATTTTCAAATMWCTTATTTCTATTTTGTATGTTTGGGAGCACTTTTTGCTACTATAGGCCCTGACACAGATTCAAACTAGTGTTCTACAAGGACATAGAAGCCCAAAGTCAACTACAAAGGTATTGTACTTCTTTGCAAGTTTTTCAAGACTTGGTGTAAACAAACACTACAAAAATACACCGATGATTTCATTAGAATTGTTTTTCAATAGGCAGAATGACAACAAAGATATCCATCTCGATTTTGACACTCATATTATTATTACAAAGTTGGTCTTCAGGTCACCAAGTTCCAATTCACCAAAGCTTCCTGCCCAAGGCCCATGTGATACCCACATGGACCTTGGACACCAAACTCAAATACTATAGGCTTGGTACCCCCCAATTTTTTTTGGGCAACTTGCATACCCTTCACCAGTTTCACGTTTATTTCAATCCTCAACTTTCAACCACCACTTTCTAGCTTCGTAGTACAACAATGTCAAGGTTGAGCACCTTCTCTTCRCGACAAAAATATCAACCTCCTCTTCAAGATACACAGCAAAGGATCGAGGACAAAATATCATAACAATAGCCCATGATACCTCCCCCCCCTTCGGTTACAAGTCATTGGAGGCACGCCAGAAACTCAAGGTGCTGAATGCAATTGCAAAAAGCAGGTATGGAAGATATCATTGGTCGAGTGGGCTTGCCCATATGAGCGTGCCAAATGAGCGTACCCCTCCTTTTTTTTCTTTTTTTTTGTTGTGAAACACACAGACAATTTCCATTGATAAGGGGAGCGTACCCTCCTTTTTTTTTCTTTTTTTTTTTGTTGTGAAACACATGGACAATTTCCATTGATAAGGGGAGCGTACCCCTCCTTTTGGAACCCATCAGTATTGGCGCAGCAATTGATCTTGTGTTGGCTAAAGGAGCATACTTATTAGGAGGACCACGTGATGAGCCCCATTGAGGAGCAGTGAGTGGCTAAATTATGTCTCCAGGATCTTCCTTTKTTGACCCTTTTTTTCATATTTTTTAATTTTTTAATTTTTMATATTTTATKTTTATGGTACAGTGTTTTTTCCCYTTYMAA